>PVIH01007825.1:0-58658 GCA_004025045.1 Sigmodon hispidus
AACCTGGAAACAACCTAGATGTCCCTCAAATGAAGAATGGATTAACAAACTGTGGTACATCTACACAATGGAATACTACTCAGCAGTAAGAAAAAATGATATCCTAAAATTCACAGGCAAATGGATGGATTTGGAGAATATCCTCCTGAGCGAAGTATCACAAACTCAGAGAGATAAGCAGGGGATGTACTCACTCACTGGTGGTCTCTAAACAAACAAACAAGAAAAAAAGACAAACATGCCCAAGCAGCAAACCACAACCACTGAAAAGCTTGGGATCAGAAATACCCTGGACTGACCCTTCAAACCCCAGTCCATCTATAGGAACACCTGACTCACTCTTGAGGGAGGGGGGAAAGAACTGGATTTGGCCAGAAGTGAAGACTGATTCAAGCATTATTGGGCCAATGTGACCATAGGACTGTCTGCTCCCTGCCAAGGGAGGAGATGGGGATTTGCAGAGAAGAAAAATGATCAGATGTGTTGGGAGGGGGAAGAGACCTTCAATAAGGATATACAGGGATGGAAAAATAATTCAGAGGGAAAGCTGAACACAAAGAAAATATATGTGTAGTAATCTTATTTGCATTTCCACCCTTGATAAGCCATGCTTATGATTGTTATCCTCTGTATAGTTATTGTTAACTCTTCGGCATTTTTAAATTCTTTTTACTGTTTTTTTGATAAATACAAAATAAAGAAGGAAAAAAAAAGAGTAGAAAAATATAAATAGCATAACAAAATTAACTTTAAGTTAATATTAATGAAATAAAATCTATTTATTTTTTTAATTATTTTTATATCATATCCTCCTCCCCCAATTTTTTTAAAGAAATTGACTATGACTATTAATTATTTATAATGAAAACAAACATTAATAAGTAATATTTTGGGGAAATTGGACAAAGAATTTTTTTTATTATTATTTTTTGTTGTTAAAGAATGATGATCTCATGGAGTTTTGAAGCTGGATCATTTTAATTGGCTTTTTGGAAGCTGAGAATGTTTATTTAGGTGGCCTTGGCAGATGGAACAACATTTGTCTAGAACTAATTTATAGGTTTTTATCTTTTGTTGAAACAAAAGCAGAAATTTTTTTTAAGTAACATATTTTTATAAACGGATTTTAAAGTCAAGACATTTTTAAAATATAAGTATTGGTTTAACTTAGCAGCCTTAGTAATTAACTGTTTCTTTGTAATTAGCTCATTAAAAGTTAAAAAATTAAAAGAACATATGACAAACAGAATTTAGACTCTTTGTTTATTTGTTATCTTTCTGTGGCCTTTATTTTTATTTTTATCTTTTTAAGGGCTTTATTTATTTATTTATTTATTTATTGAAGCCTATGTGTATTTTATATATATGTTGTATTTCGTTTAAGTTTAAAGGTTTTGTGAGTCTAAATCTGTTTTATTGAGAATTTTTAATTATTTTTTGACTCAAAGAGCTTTTAAAAGATCAGTGTTATTTTAATTATTGACTCTGCCCCTCTTGGCAGCTTTTTAATATGGCAGAGGAGCCTGTTGTCTCTCTGTCACTGTCGACAAAGAGAGCAAATTTAGGAAATGTTGTTATGAGAAAAAGTTTTTTAAACTGGTTTTTTTGTTTGTTTGTTTAGTATAATTAAAAACTTTCAATCAATTACATTTATGTCAAGTTTTTTGTGAAACGTATGAGTTTAAGTTGTGTGTCACGGACATGCCATTTTTAAATTTTTGTTTGAATACCATGCTGTCTCTGTACCATAAATTAATTTAAATATGTAATTTAAAAAACTGTTTTAAACTCTTTTAGGCTTTATGTGGGTGTTCATGCCCCACGTTGGGTACCATCTGTTAGAGTAAGTTTTTTTTTGGCCTGTGTTGGGTCTGGGAGGTTTGTGTCTGGAGTTTGTGACCTGGCATGCGCTATGGCTGTGGTTTGGAACTTGGTCTGTTTGCCCATTGCTTTTGTCTTTTAAAGAAATGAAATCATGCGCTTATATCTTTTACACTGTTTGGCCCATATCTTAAGCACATTATTAGCTAGCTCATTTATCTCAATTTAACCTATTTTTATTAATCTGTCTACCACGTGGCTCCCAGCCCATGGCTGGCCAATAACTCTACATGTCTGTTCCTCTTGGGGGTTGGATGGAGAGTGCATTAACTCCACCCTCCTTCCCTACCTGGCTACCTCTGCTTCTCCACCCACTTTTACGGTGTCCTGCATGTGTCCAAACAGTTATTTATTTACATCATACAGAAAACATTCTACCATATTGGTTCTTTGAGAAAGTCAACAAGATAGATAAGCCATTATCCAAACTAAACAAAAAGCTGAGAGAGTATCTAAGTCAATAAAATGAGAAATGGAAAGGGGGACAAAGCAACTGACCCCCAGGCAATTCAGGAAATTATCAGGACATACATTGAAAATTTATACTCCATAAAAATGGAAAAACAATAAGAAATGCACAGTTTTTTAGAAACGTACCATTTACCAAAATTAAATCAAAGTTGGATTAAATACCTAAACAGACATATAACCCCAAAGGAAATTGAAGTTGCCATTAAAGGCTCCCCCCCAAAAAAAGACCAGGTCCAGATGACTTCAGTGCAGAGTTCAACCAGATATTCAAACATGAGCTATTTCCAATACTCCTCAAACTGTTTCACAGAGTAGAAATTGAAGGAATATTGCCACACCCTTTATATGAGGCCACAATTACCCTAATACCCAAGCAACTCAAAGATACAACAAAGAAGGAGAATTACAAGCCAAATTCCTTCAAGAATATTGATGCTAAAATTCTCAACAAAATTTTGGCAAGCAGTTTACAAAAACTTATAAAAATATCACCCATCATGATCAGATAGGCTTCATCCCAGAAATTCAGGGAGGGTTCAACATACAAAAAACCATGAATGTCATCTATCATATAAACAAACTGAAAGAAAAAAACCACACAAACAATCCTTAGATGTTGAAAAAGCCTTTGACAAAATCCTGTATGATAAAAGACCTGGGGAGAGATCAGGAATATAGGGAAAATATCAAAATATAGTAAAGGTGATTTACAAGAAGCTGACAGTCAATGTCAAACTTAATGGAGAAAAACTCAAAGTAATCCAACTAAAATCAGGTACTAGACAAGGATGTCCTCTCTCTCCTTATCTATTCAATATAGTTCTAGAAGTTTTGGCCAAAACAATAAGAGAATGAAAGGAGATTAAGGGGATACAAATTGGAAAAAAGGAAGTGAAATTATCTCTATTTGCAGATGATATGATTGTACACATAAGTGAACAACATAATTCTACCAGGGAAATTCTACAGCTTATAAACTCCTTCAGCAATGTAGCAGGATGCAAGATTAACTCAAAAAAAATCAATAGCCCTTCTGTCCACTAAAGATAAAAGGGCTGAAAAAGAAATAATGAAAACATCACCCTTTATAATAGCTTCAAATACCATTAAATATCTTAGAGTAACAATAACCAAAAACATAACAGATCTATTTGACAAAAATTTTAAGTCACTGAAGAAAGAAATTGAAGAGGATATCAGAAAATGGAAAGCTCTCCCATGTTCCAGGATAGGTAGAATCAACATAGTAAAAATGACAATTCTACCAAAAGCAATCTACAGATTCAATGCACTGCCCATCAAAATCCCAACACAATATTTTTTGGACCTTGAAAGAACAATACATAATTTCATTTGGAATAACACGAAAGCCAGGATTGCCAAAACAATTTTGCTCAACAAAAGATCCTCAGGAGGCATCACCATTACTGACTTCAAGTTATACTGTAGAGCTACAGAAATAAAAACAGCCTGGTACTGGCATAAAAACAGACTTGTGGATCAATGAAATAGAATTGAGGAACCATACATTAACCTAAAAGCCTATGAACACCTGATCTTCAACAAAGAGGCCCAAAATATTCAATGGAAAAAAGATAGTTTCTTTAACAAATGGTGTTGGCATAGATGGATGGTAGTGTGTAGAAAACTGCAAATAGATCCAAGGCTGTCACCCTGCACAAAACTCAAATCCAAGTGGATCAAAGACCTCAACATAAACCCAGCCACACTGAACCTGATAGAAAAGAAAGTGGGAAATATCCTCCAATGCATCAGCACAAGTGACCACTTCCTAAATATAATACCAGTAGCACAGACACTAAGAACAACAATCAATAAGTGGGACTTCCTGAAACTAAGAAGCTTCTGTAAAGCCAAAGAAACAGTTAATAAGACAAAACTATAGCCTACAGATTTGGAAAAATTTTTCGCCAACCCTACAGGTGACAGAGGACTGATCTCTAAAACGTATAGAGAACTCCAGAAACTAGAGCCCCAAACCCTAAATAAGCCAATTTAAAATTGGGTTCACAATTAAAATGACAATTCTTAGCAGAAGAATTACAAATGGCTGAAAGGAACATGAAAAAGTATTCAACATCTTTAGCCATCAGAGAAATGCAAACCAAAACAACTTTGAGGTACCTCCTTACACCTGTCAGATTGGTTAAGATAAAAGACAAGGATGACAGCCTATGCTGGAGAGGTTGTGGAGCAAGGGGAACACTTCATTGTTGGTAGGAGTGTAAACTGGTTCAGCTACTCTAGAATGCAGTATGGAGATTTCTCAGGAAACTGGGAATCAATCTCCCCAAAGATCCAGCAAAACCACTACTGGGCACATACACTAATGATGCACATTGGCACTTCAAAGGCATTAGCTCAACTATGTTCACAGCAGAATTATTTGGAACAGCAAGAATCTGGAAACAACCTAGATGCCCCTCAACTGATGAACGGATTAACAAACTATGATACATTTACAAAATGGAATACTACTCAGCACAAAAAATGATATCCTAAAATTTGGAGGTACACCATCATGAATAGACAGATGTCATGAATCAAAATCAAAATGGCATACTGTGGTGACCTCAGTCCTAAATAATTACTGCCATTTCCATACTTAGCAACTGTGGCTAATGCATACAGCCACAGTTTGGAAAAGTACTTGCTGTGGGAACATGGGTGTGGGCCCTCAAACCATTTGAGGAACAGTTGAGCACTGACCATACCCTGGACAGCTCTCAGAGAAGGACCTCTCTCAAACAAAATCAGGACAGGACTAGGGTCAAGATGTTCAAGTCAGTTATGATTCTGTCTTTCCACCAGAAAACCCAGAAAACTGGGTCCTCAGAAATCATGGAACTGGCAGTAAGTTTGAATAGTGTGTGCTTTCACTACAGTGTTACCTCCTTGCCCTTCCTCCAGCATGCATTGATATTTTCCTGCTGTTCACATGGTCTGCATATGCAAATTAGGTAGATGCATTCCCGTTTTCTTTTGTCTCTCCCTCAATTTGAGTGACTTCAGCTATATAAGCTAATCCATTTTTCTTTTTTTATTATGAATAAAGAAGTCACATTTTCTATCCCTGTACATCCTTAATCAAGGTGCCTTCCCCCTCCCACCACATCAGATCATTCTTTCTTCTACACATCCCCATCCTCCCCATGCGCAGGTGATCCCAAGGTCCCAGTATTTCTTAGTTCAGCCTCCACTCCTGGCAGATCCAGTTTTATCCCCCCAACATCAAGACTGAGTCAGGTGTTCCTCTAGGGGGAGTGGGAGCTAATCCATTTTTTTTTTTTAATAAGATGTGCTCTGATAAGACTCTGAACACATTTCTGCCCTTTATGCTAATTGCTGCTTAACACTGTTTCCCCAGTTCCTCTGCATCCTGAGAACAACTGTTGGTGTACAAAGACCAATCAGGGGCAGAGGACCCACACACCCATGAGGACCTGAGTTCAGATCCCAATACCCACATAAAATTCTGAGTGTGGGAACATGTACCTATAAGTCCAGCACTAGGGAGACTGTGACAGAGAGTCCTGGTGTTTGTTGGCCAGCCAGTGTAGCCAAATAGGTAAACTCCTAATGGAGTGAGAGGCTTCATCTTACAAAGTGAGATGGAGAAGGCTAGGAAGTTATCTCAGAGGTTACTGTGCTTATCAAATAAAGATGAGGACTAGAGTTCAGGTATCCAGATCACAATGCCAGATCATTGAGACAGCCTTGATGTCATACTAGTTCTTGGAAAGCAGAGACAGAGTCCATGATGACTGTAGGCCCACTGATTGAAACAGCAGGCTCCATTTCAGCCATCGGTTCCTTCCTCAATAAGTAAAGTACTGTTACAAGGAAACTTACAGTAATTAACCTCAGATCTCTACATGAACATCTATATATGTATATAGTTCTTTGAGTAGAAATGGTCCCCATATGTTTGAGTGCTAAGTCATCAGGTAGTGGAACTATTTGTGAAAGATTAGGAGACATGGCCTTGTTATAGTAGGCATGGCCTTGTTGAAGAAAGTATGACTCTGAGGGTGGGCTTTGGGGTTTCAGAAGCCCAAGCCAGGCAAAGTGGCTCTCTCTGTTGCCTGTGGATTTAGATGCATGACTTTTATATTACTTCTCTAGGATCATGTCTGCCTCTACCAATCATGGTCTCTGTCACAAGAACAGACAGTAGACCAAACCTCTAAACCTATAAGCAAGTCTCAATTAAACCCTAATTTTTAATGAGGTGCCATAGTCATGGTATCTCTTCACAGCATTATAATGCTGATTAAGACAGTATGCAGCACTCTGAATGCACACAAATACATGAAAACATATATACACATGCCTATATACCACACACATACATAGACATAAAAAAGGTGGAAAACTATTGAGAAGACACAAATGTAAACCTTTGTTCTCTGCATGTACACACACATACACACACATACACACACATACTCACACACACACATATACCTAATGCAGTTATTATCTTTTCAATGTATATCATTTACTTGACAAGTTAAGGTAAAAATTTCAAGCTCATTCTTTTTAATAATTCTTCACTTTCATCTAAAATGCTGCTTCTATTTTAATATTGGTCATATGAATTCTCATTAAAGACTTCAACATGAAGACTGAACAGTTCTAGAGGAACTGGATAGGAGCTCAGGCCAGGTGACTGCTGATTACACATTGGCTTTGTTTCTCTATGGACTGTTCTTTTCTTTCCTTTGATCATGTTCACTTTAACTCTACAAACACCTAGACCGAACTATTAGTTGATTTAGCTATCACAGTGGTTGATACAAACAAACCACAAATGTCATGATTTTGGTCAAATCAAGCTATGATACATTTCCTAATTATTATTATTATTTAACCAGATTATTTTTGTTAGACAATTTATATGTATATAAATTGTCTATGTCTAAATTGTCTACCATTTGCTATGTGGACTAGGCTTTTCTTTAACTTACAGTGATCAATATATCTCTGATTCTTAAAAGGTGAGGTTAAAGGTATATGCCACAACACCTGGCTGATAGCTACACTGTGTCTCTCTGTGTGTGTGCGCATGTGTGTGTGTATGTAGATAGAGACAGAGAAAGAGAGAGATCACTTGAACAACAAATGACAAATGTCTTCCTAGAAGCCCACTCAACAATGCACTTCTATAGCACCCATGGGCCTATTAATTCCTAAGATCAGAATTCTTATTCATGAGACAGTCAGTTCCCAAAACCTGTCTCTGAACTTTGCATTATTCTTAGGAAGGCCTTCAATGCAAGAGATGTAGATGTACATTCAAGATAAAACCAGCTGAGATAGTGGCATATCCTGTATTCACAGCACTTGGGAAATTGGAATAAGAAGATGGGGAGTCAAAGCCCACCTATGCTATATCCCTGCTGAGACTTTCATTATGTTCCATTAAAGCTACAGATTAATCCAGCATTGCTGACTAATGAAATCTATGCATCTATATAACAAAATTTCAGTGACAGACCTGCTCCCCAGTCTTTCCTATCCATCATTGATTTGACTCTTTAAAGTTAGTTATGATCAGAAAGTAGTGGATAAACGTTATTTTGCCCCATAGCAAGGGCAGAAGGATTCCAAATGCAAAAAAAAAAAAAAAAAAAAAAAAGAAAAAAAAAACCTTAGAAATTCCCATGGGTGGCTAATTACATATTCAGCCAAATAACTCTATAATATGCCAACCTAAATCTGCAAAACAGTAACTGATGCTGGCATATATTCAATAACAACCTCCAGTTACTAGAACTTAGTAGTCAGCTCTGCCCAACTTCAGATTAATACCCCCAGTGAGGGACAGCGCTGTCACTGAGCAAGCATATTTCTAGAAGACTATCTCTTCTTTGTACCACTTTGAAGTAGACCAGTTCTTCTCCTTAGGTTCACAGTAACTTGATCTTCATCCATGATAAAGTAAATATCTGAACACTTCAGGAATATGCCTTGGTCAAACATTAAAATCTAACAAGCCTCTTGGAGGAAGTAAGTCAGAATACTGCCTTTCATAAAATGAAATCACATGACTGAAAAAAAAGCCATTATGATGGAAGTTAAATGTCCACATTGTTTTAGCCCAGGACTCTTACTTAGGCCTTTCTGCTGAGGAAATAGGTTTAAAGTGACCGACAGTGGACTCTTAGAACTGTCCTCTTACATGACTGCTTCTCTTTCAGAGCCTCCTTGGGTGAAAGGTGTGAAAATAGAGGAGAGTCAGCTCTTCTCACAAACTTTGGAGGAAAGCCTTCTTTAGCACGATGTAAGGAACAGCTATTATCAATAGTGTTCACAGTAAAAAAAAAGGATGGTGAAAAAGAAGGGTCTTTCACCCTCATTTGTGCTGGGATTAGAGACACATTGTGGGTTGTAGGAGGTGAATTCAGGGCAGGCAGAAGGCTACTGAATAATCCTCCGAAAGGCTGCAGGGAGTGGCTTAACTTTGGAATAGGCAATTATCTGTCTTACAAATCAAGACATTATGATTTTGTTTTTGTGTTTTTTGTCAAACACAGACAAGCAGACAGATTATGCGTTTTGTGTTTGAGAGTAAAAGTTGCTTTTCTCAGTATAATGTAAATATGTGTATGCATCTTTGTTTGTGGTTTGTAAAGATTTATTTGTTTTTTACTTCTATGTATGCACCTGCATGTGAAGCCACTGAAGCCAGAAGATGGAGTCAGGTCCTCTGGAACTGGAGTTGCAGATGGTTGTGACCAACCCAAAAGTGTAGGTATTGGAAATCAAATCGAAGTCCTTTGGAAAAGCTGAAGTATAGTAAGTTATTTCTACTCCTGAATATTTTCGAGTGTGTGTGTGTGTGTGCGCGCGCACGCGCGTGCATGCATGTGGAAATTAGAGGACCATTCCTTTCAAAGCTTTTGATATTCAGCATAGATTCTATGGTTCTTTGAATAGGCCCAGAGGGAGTAACATTATTAGGGATATATCCTTATTGCAGTATCTCTGGCTTTGTTGGTATAGATGTGGCCCTGTTGGGAAAGTGTGTCACTTGCATAGGCTTTGAACTTTGAGAAGCTCAAGCCAGGTACAGTGCATCACTCTCTCTTCTGCTGCTTGAAGATCCACGTGTGGAACTCTAAACTACCTCTTCAGCACTGTCTACCTATTTCGTGCTACGCTTCCTCTCATGATGATGATGGGATAAATCTCTGAATCAAGCCAATCTTGATTATACACTTTACTTCTTAAAGAGTTACTGTGGTCATGGTGTCTTTTCACAAAAATGAAAACCTTATCTAAAACGGATCTCCTTGTGAAGATCAATGATTTCCTCTCTCCTCTAAGTCACCTCACCAGCTTTAAGGTCTTTTCTTTAAGGTCTAAGCTAAGAAGTTGATTGCTTTGTCTTGAAGAAATACCTTGCCATATGTAATCTAAATTTTATTGAGAAACTGTCATGTACTATTTCCAAGATGGCTGAAAGAGGTCTCTGGGATACAGGATGCACTTCCTTATCTTCTCCAAACCCCCATACTGGGTTAAGGGCTCCCTTGAATCTTTGATGAGAGAAAAACAGCATCCAGATCATGTCATAAAAAAAATACTTCATCTCTGTGAACAGCTAGAAAGTAAACCTTTACCAAAAGAGATTACGATTGTGTATCCCATGGTATAAACATACTTACAGTGAGAAAGAGAGGGGAAAAATTCGTCACTCAAATACCTGGGAAGTACTTGTGATGAGGGGATTATTTCAAACCATGCCAAGTTTTTTTTTTTTTTTTTTTTTTTTTTTTTTTTTTTTTTTTTTTTTTTTTTTTTTTTTTTGTAATGAACACACATACTTGGGATCTCGGGCCCAAAGAAGAAACCAAGGAAAAGAGAAAACTTATAAATTATAATAATTGAAGCACTTAACTACAACACTGAACTTACCTACAATAACTAATCATGTAAGATCCATTTGCAGTGAGTTCTGCAAGGATTTTTCATCCCTCACCTCCTCTCTGACACCAAAATATAATTAATTGATCAATGTCATTTCTAACCTGGCTTTTGCATTGGGCTTTGTGAGGATTTATTAAATTATTAATAACACTTGGAATTACTACTTTTAAGAAGCAATCATATGCTGTCTTCATGGTAATAGTTCATTTCATATTATTTTGATCTCTGGACTCCTAGGACATCTTGGCTATATGATTTCCTCTTTTCCTATGATGTTGTGAGGAAAACTTATCTTGCAAATCTCATCATCCAGGGTAAAGTTTTTCTCAAGTGGAAAACATTTTTATAACTTTCTTTGCAGTTTTTTTCTCACCAAAATAATAGTTGCTATAATATCACTTTCACCTTCTAGAATATGAGTCTTATTTAATTATTTTGTACAGTGCCATGGGTTTTACACATTCTTTGGATTGTGTGGAGGTCAGAGGACAATTTAATAGAGTTGGATCTCTGCTTCTACTATGTGGGAGCCAGGAATTAAACTTATATCATAAGTCTTGGCAGTAAGTGCCTTTACACTCTAAGCATTGTCATACCTCAACATTAGGGTTAGGGTTAGGCTTAGGGTGAGGGTTAGGGTTACTTTATTTTAATCCAGAAAGATATAGAAGGCAGAATCAATTGCACATTTAAAATAACAGTAAGAGGAAATTTGCTGTAGACATTCTGCTACGGAAAATAAATAATCAGGACAGGGCCTAGAATCTACTGCTCTCCAGTGTGAATTAATAGAAAGGATAGACAATGCTGAGTATAGAAGGTGGAAAAATTCTCCATGTATTACTGATGTCAGAATTGAGCACAAAATAAAAAGGATTGGAAACTAATACTACATTCAGAGCATGCATCTACAAAATCTTTAAAATTCCCAGTAGATTTCTCCATGTATTTTTAAATATTTGCTTATTTTTTTCTTTTAAGTGGAATGTTTCAAGTGACTTCATTGTTGCAGACAAAATATTTTTAAATGTTTTTCATCATGCTGCTTAGTTTGATTACAAATATACTAAAATATTCCATATTATGATTTTCTTTTATATTAATAATTTCAGCACTTTTATGCTCAATACACATGTAGCATAGATTGATAGCTGGTTGCTATAACAAAATGTCTGACAAAAGTAATTTAGACAGGAAGTGTTTGTTTGGTATCATAGTTTGAAGCTACAGTTCATTGCGATGTAAATCATAGCAGCAGGAGCTTTAGGAGGCAGATGCCATACTGCATCCACAACCTGGAAGGAGAGAATTGAATGCTAATATTCAGCTCCTCTTCTCCTCTATATTTAGTCCATGTCCCAGCTCATAGAATGATGCCTCCATTAGGATGGTGTCTTACTTAGGGTTTCTATTGCTGTGAAGAAACACCAGGACAATGGACTCTTATAGGAAAACATTTAATTGGGAGGATCACAGCTTCAGAGGCTCAGTCAATTATCATCATGGCACAGAACATGATGACATGCAGGCAGATGTGGTGCTGGAGGAGTAGCTAGATCTTGTAGGCAACAGGAAGTCGACTGAGATACTGGGTGCTATCCTGAACAGAGGCAATCATCTTTAAGTTTTCCCCCACAGTAACACACTTCCTCCAGTGAGGACATATGCACTACAACAAAGCCATACCTCCTATTAGTGTCAGTCTCTATGAGATTATGGGGGCAATTACATTCAAACTACTACAGGTGTTTCTTCCCATCATAGTTAACCCAGTCAAAAACTCCCTCACAATAAGGCCCAGAGGCTTGTTTGTTCTCTCATAGGTGATTATAGATCTTGTTAGCAAACAATATTAATGAACAAATATTTGAAGTTTGTAATTAAACACACACATACAAACACACATATGTGAAAACACAAATATACAGCAATACATGGAAAAAGTACTGGGCCTTTGAACTGATTTTTAAAAGTCTTGATTTTGAACAATTGCAAGACAAATTAATTTCTTTGTAGATATAAAAAAGTAAAATCAAAGCAGAAGTGGTTTACTTAATCTAATCAAGGTACAAAAATTTTTAGTTGCTTTTCCCTGGATATCCAGGGAGACAACATGGTGTAACTAAGAAGATATCAATTTGAATATGGAAAAAAATGACCTGTAGCAATAAAAATTATGAGGATGCTTAAAATCCACCTCTTTACAACCTTGTAAGTAAATATCATGCTTGATAAAGTAGATCATGAAGAGAAAGACCATCTGTGAAGAATATTTGAGATAGGAGATGTTATGCTTGATAAAGTTGCTAATGCTGATGGCCAGCAAAGAGCTGGCTAATATTTCAAAGGCTTGTGGAGAAGAGGTTGAAGAGAAAAATTGAAGAGTTTGAAAAACATACACCTGAGACCACTGCTAATGAAAGTAGCAATTGAGAATCACTCTGACAAAAATGTTTCCTAAACTAGAGAGCTCTACCTCTGGTAAATGATCAGCCTCCTGATGCTCAGCGTTGTTTCTCTCTTCTTCCAGCTAACTCTTCATTTGTCCTCTGACACTCATTGCATGTTATTCTCTTTTTCAAACTAATGTGCTTTAATGTTGGAGATTAAAAAACAATTAGAAGCTAACAAGACTCATTCTCTTCACTCAGAATGTCACGTACTATTCAGTGTGTTTTTAGGTATTTTCTGAGACACAATCTGTGTTGGGATTTGTTGGTTGTGTTACAGCTTCGTTGTTGCACAAATCCTAATTGGTGTTAATAATAAAAACCCAGAACCAGCTATTGGGGCAAGTGATGAAAGATCAGCATGACAGATGAACAAACCACAGTCATTTCTCACCTTGCTAACTTCTCAGTATAAAGGGAAGGTCCTTTCTCCTCCTGCCATATATTCCTTTCTCTACTGGGCCAGATCACTTCCTGAGTCAAAATCCCTGGTGCTAGGGTTTAAAGGCTTGTATGCTTTCAAATATTGGGAGCAGAGGCATGAGATACCAAGTGCTGGGATTAGAGGTGTAAGCTACCACTGCCTGGCTGTTTCTCTCCTGTACTGGATTAATATCAGATAGTCCAGAGTGGCCCTGAAATCACTGAGATCTATCTGGATCTCTGCCTCTGCCTCCCAACTGCTAATTTTTTGTATTATGAATAACATCTCATTTTTTATCCATGTATCCCCTTGTTCAAACTTCTTTCCCCCTCCGGCCCTCCCAGTCACTCTCTCTCTCCTTCTCATCTCCTTATCTCCTCCCCAGCAAGGGCAGGAGGATCCG
Source organism: Sigmodon hispidus (assembly GCA_004025045.1). Taxonomy (NCBI): domain Eukaryota; kingdom Metazoa; phylum Chordata; class Mammalia; order Rodentia; family Cricetidae; genus Sigmodon; species Sigmodon hispidus. The sequence continues at coordinate 13,586 of PVIH01007825.1, forward strand.
TGGTGGCTTAGTTCAGCATCCACTCCAGGCACATCCACTTTCCTCTGGGTCAAGTGTTTCTAATGGCTCCAAGGTGCTGCTACAAAGTGCTTCAGATCCCAAACTGTTCATTGGTTGTGGTTTGCAGCTTCGGAATGCTTTGCTTTTTGTTTAAAGTTCACTAATGAATGAGTACATCCCCTGCTTATCTTTCTAGGTTTGTGATACCTTGCTCAGGTGGATATTCTCCAAATTCATCCATTTGTCTGAAAATTTTAGGTTATCATTTTTTTCTTACTGCTGAGTAGTACTCCATTGTGTAGATGTACCACAGTTTGTTAACCCGTTCTCCAGTGGAGGGACATCTAGGTTGTTTCCAGATTCTTGCTATTACAAATAATGTTGCTATGAACATAGTTGAGCTAATGCCATTGGAGTGTGACTGTGCATCTTTAGGGTATACACCCAGAAGTGGTATTGCTGGGTCCTTGGGGAGATTGATTCTCAGTTTACTGAGAAACCACCATATTGCATTCCAGAGTGGCTGAACAAGCTTACACTCCCACCAACAATGGAGGAGTGTTCCCCTTGATCTGCATCCTCTCCAACATAGGCTGTCATCTGTGCCTTTTATCTTAGCCATTCTAACAGGTGTTAGGTGATATCTCAAAGTTGTTTTGATTTGCATTTTTCTGATGACTAAAGACAATGAGCACTTTTTCAGGTGCCTTTCAGCCATTCGTAATTCCTCTGTTGAGAATTCCCTTTTTAGATCTGAACCCCATTTTTTGATTGGGTTATTCAAAGTTTTGGGCTCTAGATTCTTGAGCTCATTATATATCTTAGAGATCAGTCCTCTATCATTTGTAGGATTGGAAAAAATCTTTTCCCATTCTGTAGCTGTTGTTTTGTCCTATTGACAGTGTCCTTGGCTTTATACAAGCTTCTTAGCTTCAGGAGATCCCACCTATTGATTGTTGGTCTTAGTGTTTGTGCCACTGGTGTTATACTTAGGAAGTGGTCTCCTGTGCCAATTCGTAGAAGTGTATTTCCCACTTTCTTTTCTATCAAGTTCAAAGTGGCTGGGTTTATGTTGAGGTCTTTGATCCACTTAGATTTGAGTTTTGTGCAGGGTGACAGGCTTGGACCTATTTGCATTTTTCTACACACGTCCAGCCAGCTATGCCAACACCATTTGTTAAACATATTACCTTTTTTCCATTGAATGTTTTGGGCCTCTTTGTCAAAGATCAGGTGTTCTTAGGTTTTTGGGTTAATGTCTGAATCTTCAATTCTATTCCATTGGTCCACAAGTCTGTTTTTTATGCCAGTACCAGGCTGTTTTTATTACTGTAGCTCTATAGTATAACTTGAAGTCAGGGATGGTGATACCTCCTGAGCTTCTTTTGTTGAGTAAATTTGTTTTGGCAATTCTGGCTTTCCTGTTATTCCAAATGAAATTGAGTATTGTTCTTTCAAGGTTCAAGAAATATTGTGTTGGGATTTTGATGGGCAGTGCATTGAATCTGTAGATTGCCTTTGGTAGAAATGCCATTTTTACTATGTTGATCCTACCAATCCAGGAACATGGGAGAGCTTTCCATTTTCTGATATCCTCTTTAATTTCTTTCTTCAGTGATTTAAAATTTTTGTCAAATAGGTCTGTTACTTCTTTGGTTATAGTTACTCCAAAGTACTTAATACAATTTGCAGCTATTATAATGGGTGGTATTTCCCTAATTTCTTTTTCAGCTCTTCAATCTTTAGTGTATAGGTGGGTTATTGATTTCTTTGAGTTAATCTTATATCCTGCTGCATTGCTGAAGGTTTTTATCAGCTGTAGCAGTTCCTTGCACAAATTAGGTGGGTCACTTATATATACAATCATATTATGTGCAAATAGAGACAATTTCACTTCTTCTTTTCAAATTTATATCCCCTTAATCTCTTTTCATTCCCTTACTGCTTTAGCTAAAACTTCAAGAACTATATTGAATAGATAAGGGGAGAGAGGCCATCCTTGTGTAGTTTGTGATTTTGGTGGGATTGCTTTGAGCATTTTTCCATTAAGTTTAATACAGGCTGTCTGCTTCTTGTAAATTGCCTTCATTATATTTAGGTATTCTCCCTGTATTCCTGATCTCTCCAGGGCTTTAATCATAAAGGAATTTTGGATTTTATCAAAGGTTTTTTTCAGCATCAAAGGATATGATCATGTGCTTTTGTTCCTTTAGTTTGCTTATATGGTGGATAACATTTACAGTTTTTCATATGTTAAACCAGCCCTGCATTTGTGGGACGAAGCCTACTTGGTCATGGTCGATGATATCTTTTATATGGTGTTGTAAATGGTTTGCCAAAATTTTATTAAGAATTTTCGTATCAATATTCATGAGGGAAATTGGTCTGTAATTCTCCTTCTTTGTTGTGTCCTTGAGTGGCTTAGGTATTAGGGTAATTGTGGCCTCATAAAAGGAATTTGGCAATATTCCTTCAGTTTCTACTTTGTGAAGTAACTTGAGGAGTAATGGTAGTAATTCTTCATTGAATGTCTGGTAGAATTCGGCACTAAAACCAACTGGACCAGGGCTTTTATTTTTGGGGATGTTTTTAATGACAGCTTCAATTTCCTTAAGGGTTATAGGCCTGTTTAGGTAACTAATCTGATCTTCATTTTATTTTCGTAGGTGGTACCTGTCCAGAAAGCTGTCCATTCCTTCTAGCTTTTCCATTTTTGTGGAATACAGATTTTCAAAATATGATCTGATAATTCTCTGTATTTCCTGGCAGTCTGTTGTTATGTCCCCCTTTTCATTTCTGATTTTGTTAATTTGAACACTCTCTCTCTGTTTTTTGTTTAGTTTGGCTAAGGGCTTGTCTATCTTGTTAACTTTCTCAAAGAACCGACGCTTAGATTCATTGATTCTTTATATTGTTCTTTTTGTTTCAGTTGTATTGATTTCAGCTCTAAGTTTGATTATTTCCTGCCATCTACTCCGTCTAGGTGAGTTCACTTCTAATTGTTCTAAGGCTTTCAGCTGGGCTGTTAGTTCACTAGTGTGGGATTTCTCTAGGTTTTTCATATAGGCATCTAGCGATATGAATTTTCCTCTTAAGACTGCTTTCATTGTGTCCCACAAGTTTGGATATGTTGTGGATTCATTTTCATTAAATTCTAGGAAGACTTTGATTTCTTTCTTAATTTCTTCCTTGACGCACAGATGGTTCAGCTGAGTGATGTTTAGTTTCCATGAGTTGGTAGGCTTTTTTGGGTTTTGATGTTGTTGAACTCTAACTTTAGGCCCTAGTGGTTCGATATGCTCCATGGGATTATTATCATTTTTCTTTTGTATCTGTTGATATTTGCTTTATGACCAATTATGTGGTCAATTTGGAGAAAGTTCCATGAGGAGCTGAGAAATATGTATTTTCCTTTGCGTTTGGTTGGAAACTTCTGTAGATATCTATTAAACTCATTTGCACCATAACCTCTTTTAGACTCCTTATTTCTCTGTTGTGTGTCTGTCTGGTTGATCTATCCAGGGTTGAAAGTGGGGTATTGAAGTCTCCCACTATTAGGGTTTAAGAATTGATGTGGGATTTGAGCTTTAGCACTGTGTCTTTTACATAGGTAGGTGTCCATATATTTGGGGCATAAATATTCAAGATTGAAATCTCCTCTTGACCAATGTTTCCTGTGATGAATTAGTAGTGACCATCTTGGTCCCTTTTAATTGCTTTTAGCTTAACATCTGTTTTGTTAGATATTAGGATTGCAATCCCTGCTTGTTTCTTAGGACCATTTGACTGGCAAATCTGTTCCCAACCCTTTATTCTAAGCCTGTGTCTGTCCTTGCATTTGAGGTGTGTTTCTTGTAGGCAACAGAAGAATGGCTTCTGTTGTTGTATGCATCTTGCTAGTGTGTGGCGGTTTATAGGAGAGTTGAGTCCATTGATATTAAGGGAAATTAGTGACCATTGATTGATATATCCTGCCATTTTTAGTGGTAACTTGTTTGTATTTCCTTTCTCTGGAGTATTCTTCTTTTCAATTATAGGTTTTTTGTGACTTTGTGGGTGTATCTGGGGTCCTTAGGTTGGAGTTTTCCCTCTAATACTCTCTTTAGTGCTGGATTGGTAAATAGATATTCTTTCAGTCTGACTTTGTCATGAAATACCTTGTTTACTCCATCTATGATGATTGATAATTTTGCAGGTTTATTATCATATCATACTTTGAAAATCTGTATTGAACAAAAATGGAAAACCTCGAAGAAATGGACAGCTTTCTGGACATGTACCACCTACCAAAATTAAATGAAGAAAAGATTAATTACCTAAACAGGCCTATAACCCTTAAGGAAACTGAAGCTGTCATTAAAAACCTCCCCAAAAATAAAAGCCCTGGTCCAGATGGTTTCAGTGCCGAATTCTACCAGACATTCAAAGAAGAATTACTACCGTTACTCCTCAAACTTTTTCACACAGTAGAAACTGAAGGAATATTGTCAAATTCCTTTTATGAGGCCACAATCACCCTAATACCCAAGCCATTCAAAGACACAACAAAGAAGGAGAATTACAGACCAATTTCCCTCATGAATATTGATGCGAAAATTCTCAACAAAATTTTGGCAAACCCTTTACAACAATGTATAAGCGATATCATCCAACATGACCAAGTAGGCTTCATCCCAGAAATGCAGGGCTGGTTTAACATATGAAAAACTGTAAATGTTTTCTGTCATATAAACAAATTAAAGAACAATACCACATGATCATCTCCTTAGATGCTGAAAAAGTCTTTGACAAAATCCAATTCTCCTTTTATATTAAAGCCCTGGAGAGATCAGGAATACAGGGAGAATATCTAAATATAATAAAGGCAATTTACAAGAAGCCGACAGCCAGTATCAAACTTAATGGAAAAAAAATCAAAGCAATCCCACTAAAATCAGGAACTAGACAAGGATGTCCTCTCTCCCCTTATCTATTCAATATACTTCTCTAAGTTTTAGCTAAAGCAGTAAGAGAACAAAAGTAGATTAAGGGGATACAAACTGGAAAAGAAGAAGTGAAGCTATCTCTATTTGCAGATGATATGATTGTATACGTAAGTGACCCACAAAATTCTTCTAAGGAAGTGCTATGGCTGATAAACACCTTCAGCAATGTAGCAGGATACAATATTAACTCAAAGAAATAAGTAGCCCTTCTATACACTAAAGATAGAAGAGCTGAAAAAGAAATAAGGGAAACATTACCCTTCATTATAGCAGCAAATAGTATTAAATACCTTGGAGTAATTATAATCAAAGAAGTGACAGACCTATTTGACAAAAATTTTAAATCACTGAAGAAAGAAATTGAAGAGGATATTAGAAAATGGAAAGCTCCTCCATGTTCCTGGATTGGTTGGATCAATATAGTAAAAATGGCAATTCTACCAAAGGCAATCTACAGATTCAATGCTTTGCCCATCAAAATCTCAACACAATATTTTTTGGATCTTGAGAGAACAATACTCAATTTCATTTGGAATAACAGGAAAGCCAGGATTGCCAAAACAATTTTACTCAACAAAAGAACCTCTGGAGTATCACCATCCCTGACTTCAATTTATGCTATAGAGCTACAGTAATAAAAACAGCCTGGTACTGGCTTAAAAATAGACTTGTGGATCAATGGAATAGAATTGAAGATTCAGACATTAACCCAAAAACCTATGAACACCTGATCTTTGACAAAGAGGCCCAAAATATTCAATGGAAAAGATAGCATATTTAACAAATTGTGTTGGCATAGCTGGATGGAAGTGTATAGAGAAAATGAAAACAGATCCAAGTCTGTCACCCTGCACAAAACTCAAATCCAAGTGGATCAAAGACCTCAACATAAACCCAGCCACTTTAAACTTGATAGAAAAGAAAGTGGGAAATACACTTCTACCTATTGGCCCAGATGACCACTTCCTAAATATAACACCAGGGGCACAGACACTAAAACCAACAATTAATAAGTGAGATCTCCTGTAGCTAAGAAGCTTCTGTAATGCCAAGGACACTGTCAATAGGACAAAACGCCAGCCTACAGAATGAGAAAAGATTTTCACCAACCCTAAAAGTGATAGAGGACTGATCTCTAAGATATATAAAGAACTCAAGAATCTGGAGCCAAAAACCTTGACTAATCCAATCAAAAATTGGGGTTCAGAACTAAAAAGGGAATTTTCAGCAGAAGAATTACAAATGGCTGAAAGGCACCCGAAAATGTGTTCATCATTGTTAGCCATCAGAGAAATGCAAATCAAAACAACTTTGAGATACCACCTAACACCTGTTAGATTGGCTAAGATAAAAGACACAGAGGGCAGCCTATGCTGGAGAGGATGTGGAGCAAGGGAAACACTCCTCTATTCCTCTATTGTTGGTGGGTGTGTAAGTTTGTTCAGCCACTTTGGAATGCAGTATGGTGGTTTCTCAGAAAATCGAGAATCAGTCTCCCCAAGGACCCAGCAATACCACTTCTGGTTGTATACCCTAAAGATGCACAGTCACTCTCCAAAGGCATTAGCTCAACTATGTTCATAGCAGCATTATTTATAATATCAAGAACCTGGAAACTACCTAGATGTCCCTCAACTGAAGAATGGGTTAACAAACTGTGGTACATCTACACAATGGAGTACTACTCAGCAGTAAGAAAAAATGATATCCTAAAATTTGCAGGCAAATGGAAACAAATGGATGGACTTGGAAAATATCCTCCTGAGCGAGGTATCACAAACTCAGAAAGATAAGCTGGGGATGTACTCATTCATTAGTGGACTCTCAACAAACAAACAAACAAGAAAAAAGCAAAGCATGCCCAAGCTGCAAACCACAGCCACTGAACACTTTGGGATCAGAAACACACTGGACTGACTCCTTTGATCCCACTCACCCTAGAGGAACACCCAACTCACTCTTGAGGGAGGGGGAGAAAACTCCATCTGCTAGGAGTGGAGACTGAACTAAGCAATATTGGTGCAGTGGGACCATGGGACTGCCTGCTCTCTGTCCAGGGATGGGATGGGGATATGTGGATAAGAGAGAATGACCTGATGTGTTTGGAGGTGTAGGGGACCTTGAATAAGGATATACGAGGTTAGAAAGAGTGGCTTCTTTGTTCATAATAATAATAATAAGAAGAAGAAATTAAAAAAAAATACACACTGAGTTAACCTTGAGGAACAAGCTATCAAGCAACACCCCTCCACGACCTCTGCATCTGTTCCTTCCATTATGTTCCTGCTTTGCTTGAGTTTCTATCCTGAATGCCTTTGATGATGAAGTCTGATATTGAAGTATAAGCCAAAGAAAACCTTTTCCCCTCAAAAAAAAAAGAAAAGAAAAGAAAATTTCTGAAAGTAAATATTTTATATTTTTTTCTGTGTGTGAGTGTGTATGATATGCATGTGTGTGGGTACATGTGCACATGGGTGGATATGCATATGGAGACCCAAGGTAGATATCATAAATTATTTTGGATTTCTCTCTATCTTTTTCATTGAAGCATGATCTCTCCCAACACTCACTGACATGGCTAGTTGATAGTCAGCTTGCTTGTCTCTGTCTTTCAAAGTTAGAATTACAGAGAGGCTGCCATATCAACTTGCCACTTATATGTATATGCTAAGGAGAGAAACTCTCATCTTTATGTTTGTGAGACAAATACTTAATCCAGTAAACATTAAACAGAAATTACTGAACAAACTTTCTTTCTTACTTACTAGTCAAGGGTTCTTTGTCAATAAAACAACTTTTCATCTTGGAGGTGATGGTGCATTCCTTTATTCCAAGAACTCAGGAGAGAGAGACTAATGGATTTCAGTGAGTTCAAGACCAGACTGATCTACAGACATCCAGGACAGTCAAGGTTATACAGAAAAACCCTTTCTCCAAAATGAAAACAAAACTAAAATCACAGTATCAATTGATTATAAACAAGTTTTATAGCTGACACACTAAGAGAATGTAATACGTGGTTAAGGAACAGAGGAAATTTCTGTGAGAGTGATTATTTATAATTCTTAAAATTGGTCAAGAAAGCAGGTTATTTTTGAGTCTGCGGGAAGTTATTTCTTTATAAGAAAGGTGAGAGTTGAGAGGCAGGGTTTCTTTCAGTTTTATCTTCGAAGTTTCAAATGCTTAAGAAAGCAAAGTTTGTTTGTCACTCCCCCCACACAGAGAGAGAGACAGAGACAGAGAGATAGAGAGACAGAGAGAGACACAAGAGAGACATATAAGAACAACAAGAAGGATAATAGTAAAGAACATGGTAGAGGAGGAGACACAAGCCCTCTTCCTCTACCCCTAAACAGCAAAAATAGATACACTAATCACAGTCTTTGGCAGGGATTAAATAACAGCTATTTCTGAGTTCATGACTTATATATTCATCTCTCTCACACACTTATAGAATGAACCATGTACTATGTTGTAAAATAATGCAGTCCTACCATTTATCACAGTGTGGATGCCCTTAGAAGATATTACAGTACACAAATACACTTGCAAAAGAGCTCCAAAATGCTGAACTCATAAAAGCAGAAAATAGAACTGAATATACAGTGGTTAGAGACAGGAAATGAGTCGGGGTATTCGAGACAGCAAGATGTTTGTTAGAGAATGCAAGTTTTGATTAAATAGAGGAATGAGTTTTATATACTGTGTCTTCAGAATGATGAGCATAGTTGATACCGGTACATATCTGGACATTTCTCAATTTTTAGATTTAGTGTTTGTATGTGCATGACTGCAGCTGTCATGGAGGACAAGAGAGACCACTGAATCCACTGCAGTTGATTTGCAGGCAGTTGTAAAGCCTGGAAATTTTTAAGAAAATGATCTCACCACTAATGATGATAAATATATGAATTTATATCTATTTCAGTTAGCTTAATTTAATCCACAATATATACTATTCATACAACATGTGCATCTAACAAAATACCATATAAATACATTCATTTCATTCTATTAAAATTATAAAATATAATTTACAAGTATTTTAGAATAAAAGTTATTATTTGAAGTATTAAAATAATTTGAACACATTAAACATGTATAAAAGTTTCTTAATGAATAAAGTCCATCATTTTGTAACACAAATCATGTCATTAATAAATCCAAGTTAAGAATAAAATTTAAAATTATATTAAAATAAAATATGGAACTAAGAAAACTTCATATTCTGTATAATAATAATATCAGTAATTCTAATGTATCAAAATAGGATATCTTATCAAAAAATAAAGTACTAAAAATTTCAAAGGCAGTGAGAATATTAGTATCTGTAATGCATGAACACTTAAATTAAAAAATATATGTGTAAATAATATGATGTGAGAAGAGCAAAATATCTAAACAGAGAATTCTTGGTAGAGCACAAATAACAACTGTGAGGAAAAGATGCCAGTTTGAAAATTCTGTTTATCTAACAGAATAAAAAATAAAATATTTACAAATGTGTTCACCTAGTACCTGAAACACAAATTACCATACATATATTACAGATATTTATACAATGTTATAAGTATTAAAGTTTTTTGTTGTCTAAGTATAAATTTAATGAGTTCCAAATCCCACTTTTTAAAAATTTATACACATTTTATTTTATATTAAATAGCCTGAGCAAGGTATAGTAGAGTATGCTTATAATCAAAGTCCTCAAGAGGTTTAGAATTGAGGACTGTGAATTCAAGCATAGCATAGCATCTTTTTCAAAAGTAAAAACTTGTTCACTTAATATTTATGCAATATTTTAACGCTTCATTTATACTCAAAGTATCAATGAAATGCTTGGCACACTAAAATATAATTATGATATTATCAATAGAAGAAAGGATGGATTTCACAAATAACCACCCTAAAACTAAAAGTTAAAAACACCTATATCCAGTTATATTGATACTATATGTCCAGTATGGTTTGTCTGTGTAGTATCTTTTACTTTTTTATAGAATAATTTTTTAATTCATTTATCCCCTTGTTCTAACTCCCCTCTCTCTCCCTACCCCTCCCCATCAGCCTTCAGGCTCCCTCCTCCCTATTGCCCTCATCCCCTCCCCAGAAAATGAGAGAGGTCCCAAGGTGGATTAGCTCCGCATCCACTTCAGGCAATGTTTTGTTTTTTTTCAATAATGATGACAATCACAGGAATACAGCATCTAATACACCATTTATAACATGTTAATAACACAGTAGCATGCTTGTGAAGGTCAATGTGTGTTTAGGGATGTGTTAGGTATATGTCTGTGTAGACTTACAGAGAGACATTTGGAAAGACATTCAAAGATTGAGAACCAAGGCCATTTCAGATAAGTGCAAAGACTGGGTTGAGTATAAACAACATGCATTGTATGTCTACAACTGCCGTTCTTTAGAAAGACTAAGTACTTTCTATATTTTAATCAAAACTGAGAACCTTAAAATTGAACAAATAGAATTAGTGTGTTACTTTGGGCACCTACAAAACCTCCAACATTAAAAACATAATTTAGTGGAAGATGAAATTTCTGTTTGTAATAATGTCCCTATTGGTATCATGGACTAGTATAATGAAGGTATTTGTACATACCAGTAAACAAAATTTCATGTTCCAGCAATCTCTGAATATTTCTATATAATATACAATTCACCAAAATTATAGTAGATTTCCTTATTTTTTTCTATCTTACTAGGAGTAATGAGTATCTTGTTGGGAGATCAGAAATTACTCTTAGGTCTCAGTGAATGAAAATTGTGAGATAGGCAACTGGGAAAAAACTGAAAGTTAGATGTCATCTGCAGTGTAGGTTAGTGTATTAGTGATAAGCATAGTTTATTTACATAGAAAGTGTGAAGACAGGAATGGATTGGGCTCGATGCACTGCTGGGAACTCTGAGGTAGAGTGCTCACAGACTCTTGCCTGAGTATTGACTCATGGAATTTTATATCTTGGAGTACAGTTTCCTAAAATTAACTTAAGCTTGAACTAATTTTCTCCTAGAAACAAATTATTATTTTAGAAGATGCATCTCCAAAAACAGAACTTGAAAAATATTTTAATAAATAGCTCCTTAGCGAAACGGTTTCAGGAAGTATAAAGAAGTGATTTGTATCTACTATAGGATTTGAAAGAGAGAATGTTTGGAAGGACAGATGTGTGGTTTTGGCCAAAGCAGCACACACAAACTCATGGTTAACCAAAAATAAAAAAATGGAGCACATTGGATTTTTAAAATAATGTCAATTGTGTGTGTGTGTGTGTGTGTGTGTGTGTGAGTGACATGCCTTGTGCCACAACATCTTTCTTTATCGAAGTAAGAGAACAACTTGTGGGAAGCAGTGTTGTCCTCTGACCATGAGGGTTCTAGAGATTGAATCAGCTTTTTAGGATTGGTGGAAAGTACCTTTAGCCACTGAGCCATCTCAGAGTGGAGGGTGAGGAAAGAGAAATCCTTAAGACAATATCAGAGGAGAGGAGTAGCAGAGCAAAGAGTTAAAGAGCTGAAAAATAGAACACATGTGTGGAGGTCTTCCTGTGACCGCCCTTAACTCTTACACCCTAGTAGGGATTATTATGCCCATTTGCTGGATTTTACCGATGGGAAACTAAGGCCTAGTGTTATAGTACATGCTGAGCTCACCTTGCCAAAGGTTCTAATTTGAAGCCAGGCAGCTGTGATCCACATCTTCTGTTGAATGCTGTCATCTGGATATGCAAATGTCCCTCTTGAAATGTTGTTGTAACTACACATGACAGACCTGGACAAGATGGAGTATATTGGCTTTCTGCCAGAGACTGAGGACTCCTAGGGCTCTGCATCTCCATGGGGGTATAATTGTAGGTAACAGTTGCTGAGAGAGAGAATTATCATTTCCTTTAGTAGTGTGGCCAACCATATGCCATCAATGCTTTGTAAGCAACCTCAGTTAAACTCATTGGCTCAGCAAGCTGTATGTAGCAGGATATGTTTCTTTTTTTCTGTCCTTGATGTCTTCTTATCTTGGGTGAACAGACATGTGTTCATGTATTCACAGAAAAAGTTCACAGAGCAACATATTGGAACTTCACATCAGCTCTCTCTCTCTCTCTCTCTCTCTCTCTCTCTCTCTCTCTCTCTCTCTCTCTCTTTCTCTCTCTCTTCCTTCCTTGTCCTTTGTTTCCCTCTTAAATCTGTACTTGTAGTGAATTAGACCTCCTGATATCATGCAGTGGAAAGCTTTTGCGGGTCACTGAGCCTTACCCACTATACTCACTTCCCACTGTGGGTATTAAGCAAAGAAGACAATCTGCATTCTAACTCAGTTGTTACATATCAGTTCCATCGTCACCCATTAAAGAGAGCTCAGAAGAGTTACAGTATTCAATTCTCTTACTGCATGCTTGCAAAACACACTACAAACAACAACTAATTCATGGGCTTTTATGGCCAAATCAATTAATTGATATAAAGTAATTAGATCTCTCTTCACACCTATTAATATTGTTACTACTTTATAAAACCATTTGAGATACAATTAATATAAGTCACTTTTTAATACATATAATTTAGGATCATTAGCATAGTTATCAAATAATTCAGCTGTCACCAATAACATATTTTCATATTCTCAAAATAAATCGCTTGCCATTAATGTTCATTCTTCACTTTCTGGTTCTCTGGGTTCCTGGATACATGCATCATCTCTCCTGTCCATGTGCCTTTTTCTTTTCTAAATCTTTCATGTAATGGTATGATACAATGCATCGCCTTTTGTGTCTGGCTTCTTATTTGCCACATTTCTAAGAATCAACTGTGTACAGCTCTTAGTATGCATCTTTTATTAAAGCTAAATAACATGTGATTGATGTATATCTATGCATTTATTAATCAATGATCACTTTTGCCTCCATTTTATCTACTATAAGTAATCTTTTTAAAATTTTCAAGTACTTAGATTTAGGAAAAGGTTCAGTCTATAAAATTTGTGCTGTACAGGCACTGGAACCTGATTTCATTTCCAAAGTCTCTACACAAAAGCAACGTATGGGGAACTAGAGGAATGCCTCTTGCATTAATACTACTTGTTCTTTCAAGGTACACTTGTTCAGTTCTCAGCACCCACATGGAGGCTCACAACCATCTATAATTCTAGTTCCAGAGGAACCAACACCTTCCTCTGGCTGTGTGCACCAGGCACACAAGTGGCACATGTTTCAAGCATGCAAAAAGAACATTTATGCACAAAAAATAAAATATATAAAACCAAAAAGTAGCTCCTCATGATAATGAGGGACTGAAAATTGAGGAGGCAGAGACAAGGACATCTAGAGAGCTCACTGTCCATTGTGACTGGACAAATCAGAGAGCTCCAGGGTTATTGAGAGACTTTGTTCCAAACCATAAAATGAAAAGCAGTTGTAGGAGATACACAGCAGGGACTTGTGGCCTCCACATGGATGCACCCAAAACAATATAAGTTCCACATCTCATTATATTTGAACTTTTAGGAACTTTAGGGATAAAGTAGCTGAGTGATAATGTAATTTTATGAAATTCTGAAGCATCATAAAATGGTTACTATAGTAACTCCATCACAACCCTTGACGTCAACATTGCTACTATAGTTTTTTCACATACTTGCCAATACTTATATTTCTAATATTTTTATCGCTACAGATATTGTAAATTAATATTTCATTAAAATTATCATTTTTATTTTCCTAATTGTTAAGGAAGTTGAACATATTTCTATGCTTACCTATCAGTTTTACATCTTCTTTGAAAAAATACTTTATTAAAATTATTCATCCAAATTTTAAGTAGATAATTTATTTTCTGCCTCTTCCTGTTTAACTTCATTCTGGGATGTACCTTCACATTCTTGGCAGTTTTATTTGGGCAGACTTTAGAAACGTTCTGTCAATGATTGTTATCTACTTTTTTCTCTTGTTGATTGTGCTTGTTATAGTGTCTAAGAATGTAATGCCTGAGAAAAATCATGAAAGTTTTTATTTTTCTGGGGTTTCTTCTAGGAAGAGATTTACAATCTTGTCACTCATGAGTATTAAATTAGAGTTATATTTATTTTATTTTTGTGTATGTTTGTATGTGAGGTGTACGAGTGTGCATGTTTGTGTTTAATGGTATGTGCATGCCACTCTGTATATGTAGAGCTCAGAAGTCAATCTCAGGTGTCAGTGCTTATGTCTCTTTTGCTTGAGGTAGCATCACGGTCTCTCTGCCACTCTGGTGCATATTCAGGCTAGCTAGGTCCTGGAGTTCTGAAGGTTCTTGTTTCTTCTTCTCTCCTTGTTCTAGGAGCACTGACAGGATAAATGTAAACCACTATATTGTTTTTATATGGGTTTTAAGGATCCAAACTCAGGCTCTCAGGTTTCTGTGGTAGGTATGTTTTTTTGACTAACCATCTCCCTGATTCAAATCCAAGAGTTAATTTTAGTATATAAAATAAAATATGGCTCAAATAACATGGCTTTGGGGGAAATACTCTATTTTCTAGTGTAATTTATTTACTGTTTACCTTTTAAATTATCCTAAAATGCTTATGTTTCTTATTTTGCACATCAGAACGATGAAGCATAAAAGTGGCTTGAGAGGGAGGGTTTGTTATGGGACACAGGTAGAGGGTGCAGTTCTTCATGATAGTAAAGTCACAGTGATAAGAGTATGAGACAATTGCTCACATGGCATCCACAGTCAACAAGCTGAGAATAATGAATGCTGCTGCTCCGCTCACCTTTTCCATTCAGTTCAGCATCCCAGTCCATTGAGTAGTGCTAACCATGTGTAAAATCTACTGTCTAGCTTAAGTTATCTCAGCTAGAAACACCCTCATAGACATGCTGGGGCAATGTTTCCATAGTGTCTCAATCTTTTAAGGTGATAATTAATACTAGCCATCACACCCTGTTAACAAAAGCATCTACTCACACAGATCTGCCTGTATCTGCCTCCCTAGTGCTGGAAATAAAGGTGTGCACCACTACCATCTGGCATAAATTTTGCAGGTGTTTAGGAGAACTGTGTGTTGTGGTTGTTTTTCTCTATTGACTCTGTTCTTTCTTTCATCTACTTTTACTGTATTCTGTATTATTATTTCTGCTCATTTTGAGCTTTTTTCACTTTTCTATTTCTAGCTTCTTAATTTAAAATTTTGACTCTTAACTTTGCTTCTTTCAGTTTTTTGACACTGTGAAGACTAAGATGACCTCAAGCTCATGATCTTTCTCTTACTTTCAACAATTTAATATCTTCTGTTCTATAATTAAGAATCTGAGATGGTAGGATAAAATGTAATTCCATACCCTCAAAAGGTACAGTTCTTTAGTAAACATACATGTGATGACCTTCAAACCTATTTGGATCCTCTAGTGAATGCAGGTTGCTAGATACTATGACAGTAGAACATAAACTCTTGGGTCTCATGCAACTGGGGACTCTCAGGCTAATGCAACTGGGGAGAGGGTAATGAGAAAATCAAATGACTGCTGGAAAACATCCTCTGGGCTGGACTCCATCATTAAATTCCAGCCACATAAATGTAAAGACCAGAGTATGATGTCCTAAACCCACTTAAAAGCCCTGAATAGTGGTATGCTTATAATTCCAATCCTGTGGAGGCAGATGGAAGTGAGGAAGGCTAACTGGCCAGCCAATCTAGGCTGTGTGGCTAGCTCCACCACAGTGGGAGACTTTCTCTTAAAGATCAAAGTGGATGGCAGCTCAGAAAGGATACCGTAGTTTAACCACTACCTTTACATGAGTGCATGTGCACACCTATATATGCACTCGCATGTTTGAACAGACTCAAGGGGGACCTTCTTATTCTTACTGATTCCAAGATATTTCCTCTGGACTTTTAAACCACTGATGAACATCCTCAGCATATGAAGCACATTTCAACTCCTGCCCCCATGTTGTCAATGCTCTCAGGGCTCTTAAGGAGAAGTTGAATTTTCAGATACTCTTGATCTGCTGTTATTACTGATTTTAATTATCATTCTGTAATGAGTTACATCTGAACTTTAGTTTTCTAATTTTTAAAGTTCTTCTATGTTCTATTTACATTAAAAAAACATTAACCTTTTAAGTTCCCACTCCACCTAGAGGAACACCTGACTCACTCTTGAGGGAGGGGGGAAAGAACTGGATTTGGCCAGAATTGGAGACTGATCTAAGCATTATTGGGTCAGGGGGACTATAGGACTGTCTGCTCCCTGCCCAGGGAGGGGATGGGGAGTTGCAGAGGAAAAAATGACCAGATGTATTGGGAGGGGGAAGAGACCTTGAATAAGGATATACAGGGATGGAAAAAAAAAATTCAGAGGGAAAGATGAACACAAAGAAAATATAGGTGTAGCAATCGTATTTGTATTTCTTCCCTTGATAAGCCATGCTTATCATTCTTATCCTCTATATAGTTATTGTTAACTCTTCCACATTTTAAATTCTTTTTACTGTGTTTTTTTTTGATAAATACAAAATAAAGAAGGAAAAAAAACAAAAAAATAAACAAAAAAAAATTAAAATAAATAAATAAATAAAATAATTTTGCAGCCTTCTTCTTAGACTGCTAAGGCCATACATTTGTTCTTTCAAATAAGAAGTTGTGCCCAAGTTTATAAGAGGTAAAAATAGATTAAGATATTTAATAGTTCTTTGATTTGGGAAAAGGGAAAATAACCTTGTGTATTACTGTCCATTCCTGCTTTTCCTATTGGAATTCTTCAAGATTCTCAACATTAACTCCAGATTTCAAATAAAACAGTTTGGAAAATCACATAGCAGCTTGCTAAGGCAAAAGATTCAAAGGGGTGGGAGATGAGGTAGTTTCCCAGCATCCATTTAAAAAGACAACATGTGTTTCCACTGGTACAATGTTTCATCTACTTTTCAACCAAATTAAATTACAATACATCAACATTGTCAATATGCATTATTTTCTTTGTCAGGTGATATTATTCATAATTTTCTCTACCCTGATATTGTCCAGCTGCTATCTGTGATACTTGTGTGTTTATGTAAAAAAAAATAAATAATGATTAGAAAAATAATCTTGAAAATTAAAATAAAAATAAATACTGCCTTTTGTATAAAGATAATTTTCATAAAGAATCTTAAGTCATATATGACAAGATAAAATTATAAATCAGATATCAAAACAAAATAATTACAAGAAAATGTAGTTTCCTTAAAATGAGCTAACCTTATCCTTTGAGCATCTGAGTTTAACTAACTTATCATTTTGTTTTTCTGCTTTATTGGACACAAATACATTTATCTATTTATTATTTATTTACTTATTTGGTGGCTGGGGCATGCTGTGGAGTACAAGTGGAGGTCAAGGGACAACTTGTTGTAGCTCATTCTTTCTTTTCAACATGTGGATTCAAGGGATCAATTCAAGTAGTTACACGTGGTAAGATCAACTCTACCCACTGAACCATTTTGCTGTCAGGGGCTTTATAATAGGAATGAACTAGGGAAAGTTTCCACAATTTTGAACAGTGTGTGTGTGTGTGTGTTTGTGTGTGTGTGTATGTGTGTATGTTGGTGTGTATATGTTGCATGCATGTGTGTGCACATGGGCTTGCCAGTTTACTCACTTATGTGTACATGTGTGTGGAGCTGAGTTAGAGACATTTTGTAGCTTATTTTTTGAAGAGAAATTTCTCATTAAAATTGAATGTAATATTTCAACTAGACTGCTTGGCCATTGAGCCCTAGAGATCCTCTTTTTTCTGTACTCCTCCTCCAATCTGGGTTGATTAGTTTTTACAAGAATGCTGGGGTCTGAGTTCAGGTCCTTGTGTTTGTGCTGCAGGAACTGTACCCATTGAGCCATCACCTACACCCCAGAGACATTTAAAATATGAATGTAAAGAAAGTTACCTGCATCTTTGCACAGGTTTTGAACAATGTCTATTGCTTAAAATTTATGACATGGGCAAGTACAGAGCACTGATTTAATTCAATGAAAAAACAAATTCTATATTCCTGGTTGATAATGAAGCATCTTAATAAAATTTTTGAAATCATTTTGTTAAAAGCCAGGGTCATGGGCACCACAAGTGAATATCATTGATTTCTAACAGATGATTTAATACGACTCTCAAGCTTTTATTTCACTCATTTGTCCAACAAATAATATATTTCTAAGATGTGTGAGCACTACTGTACTTCCAAAGAGTCCTCAATCAATCTTCATTTTATTTTGACACAACACTGATTCATCTGAAATATTTCATTCATGTTTAAAAAAAATACCAGGATTTATTTCAAGTTCACGAACTGGCTTTTGGGAGCCCATTCCCTATAGAGGGATATCTTGCTCAGCCTTCATATGGTGGATGGGTTCAGTCCTGCCTCAACTTGATATGCAGTCTATATTGACTCCCTGTGGGAGTCCTTACCCTCTCTGAGAAGTGGATGAGGGGTAGTAGGGTGGGGAAAAGCTGAGGGCTAATAGAAGGAGGAGAGGGAAGGGGAACTGTGGTTGGTATGTAAAATTAAAAAAAAATGAAGAAAAAAAAACACCTTCTACTAATAAAATTATTAACTTTAGCCCACAAATTTAGCCTAAAGTGAGGGAGTAAAAAAGCATGTCAATTTTCAATTTCTGATGCTTCTTGAGATCTTAACATTTCTTGCACTTATCCAGTTCATTTTCTGGGTGATTACTAAATAATCATTCTAAGCCTGACAGATGGAAAGAAAGCTGATTTTCAGGTGACTAGAAAGTCATATGCATTTATACATATTTCCCAGGGTGTCTGTCTTGTCCTTCATTTCTTGGAATATTAAAAATAGATCTGGAAGTCAGCATAAGTGGTACAAGCCTGAAATCACAACACATGAGATGTAAGTAAAATCATCAAAATTTAAGGCTAGCCACAACTACTTAGCAAGCTTGAGGAAAATCTTGTCTCAAAAACAAAAGAAAAGAGAGAAAAAACAGTGCTTGCAGCAAAAGTTCAGAAATCTGGGTTTGGATTCTCAGAATCCCTGTAAAATGCCAGGCACAGCTGGGACATGTCTGCAAGCCCAGAAATGCATGGAGACAAACAGCCAAAACAGGGAGAGCCCTGAAGCTCCCTGATGAGCCATTAAACCAAAATCCATAAGCTCCAGACTCAAAGAAAATCTCTGACTTAAAGCATAAAGATATCAAGTGATCAAGAAAAGACACTCAAAAGCCTACACACATACACACACACACACACACACACACACACACCTATGTGCACCATGTGGACACACCTATGTTAATAAGTACAAAAATTGTGTCATATAGTACACACTCCACCACCACACCCCCCAAGCAACAACAAAAATATAGCACACCCTCTTGTGTCCTTACAGTCCTTGACTTTACTTGGCCTAATTGGTGACTTTCTCTTCTGTAGATCGAACACCTGAGAAAATATTTCCAGATGTTTGTATAAAGGTCTCCTCTACTTAAATTTCATCCAGAACACATTCCACCCCCCCCCAAGAAAACAAAAATTAAAAAAAAAAAAAAACCAGCATCTGCAAGTCTCCTAAATCGTCTATTTCCCTTAGAGACAGAAGTTCTGAGCCTGAGGCTGGGAGACAGTCCAGTATGCAAAGTACTTGCCTTGTAAGTACAAAGGCCTGAGTTTAAACCTCAATGTGCTGGAAAAATAACTAGTTGAGTTGTTCATGCTTCTAATGCCAATGTTGGGAAGATAAAGACAGGTAGATTCCCAAAGCCACCCAGCCTTACTGAATCAGGGTGCCTGATATCTGAGAAATTCTATTTCAAAGATTAAGGTGGCTGTTAGCATTCAGATTATTCTCATGTTTCCTTGTACATATACCCAAATGTGTGTACACTCACACACACACACACACATTCATACATGCTTGTGCACGCACAAACACACATAGAAAGACGAAAAAACCTTGAAGTGAAAAGTATAAAAAGTAAAACAGAATAGTATCATATCAAACAGTCTTCAAGGAAATGGGAGGCTGCCCCTACAAACCTGGAAGGGAGTTGAAGTGGGAGGGGGAGGTAAGGGGGCAGGGGAGAGGCTGGGGAAGGAATGAAGGAAGGAGCAGGAAAGGGAACAGTGGTGGGTATCAGGAAAAATTTTAAAAAATAATAAAAAAAGAAGCGATGGCAAGATTTAAAGATATAATTGAACACAGGAAAGAAGAGTAGAAGCTGACAGCATTGATTTCAGACATTAGCACTGGGAACTCTGCAAATAAATGATGGGGGATGTGAGAGGCAAAGGTTTGAAGAGTTAATACAAATAAAGATAAATGGGAAATAAAGTAAAGACAGAAATAAAGAGCTTTACAGTAAAAAAAAAAAAAATGAATGGATTGCTTAAGAGTCAAGAAGAGATATATCATGGGCAGGATGACAAAGGAAAGCCTAGAGAGGAGTCTTCAGAACAGTCTCCTGAACATCGGAAAACACCTGCCATTTATTTCCTTTCCAGGGCTGGTGGGCAGCTTTAAATCACGTGAGCTAGTTTGGAATAGTCTGCATGATAAAGAACATGGAAAAGACAGGGACTTGGTAGCACTGGGAATTAAGAGCTGTTATAAAACCATGACTCACCACTTTGGGAGAGCAGGCTAAACAACTAAGGGAATTTGCAAAGAAAAACAAAACATGTTTGTTTTCCAGCACACACTTCTATCCACTCACAACTACTTGTAACTCAAATTTCAGAGGGGTCTGATGGCCTCTACTGGCCTCTTCACGCACCAGTCCGCATGCTGTGCGCACACATACAAAAATAGAATAAAAAAATTATAAACACACAAACATAGTTTTCTAACTCTTCATCCCAAGGTAAAACTCCAATTGGAGGTGACTTGATTTCTTCAGGCTTTGAGATCTGGTCTCTTCAAGTGGCAGGGCAAGCCATGATCTAACATTTCCTTCTGAAGCTACCACCAGAAGTGATGCACCTGTTCTGGAATAGTCTAATTATATAGTACCTGCCACCTTCATTCTTCCTGGCATAAAATTATTGAGACTCGTTTGTTTATTCAAGAATCTGGGCATTACTATCTTTTCTAGAATGTTCCAAAAGCTTAGGAGATGATTTAGTTGGATATTTGGTAATTTCTTTAGGATATGTTTCAGGATTAGCAGCAATCACATGACAGTTCTTTCCGAGGATTCACTGTGCTTCTCAATATCTTGTTTCTGTGAGAAAGCATCGAACTCTACTCGAATTTCTAGACATTGTTTCTCCTGTTTAGGAGCAATGGTTTTCTGTTCAGAAACAACTATAAGATTCTGTCTCTGCTGCTGCTGTCAGTACTTCTGGTCTATAAAACAATCTGTTTAGTTCTTTCTCACTTGCCTTCCCTTTTGTTTCATGCAGAGCTCCACACATCACCCTCTAATTTTCATATTTTTTTTATTTACATTGGTTAAAAGTTTATCTCCATTTTTGCATTGGTTTGATTGTTCTTTTAAAAAATACTTTGAGTCACATTTTACAACCACTTCTTTCAGGATTTATTTGTGTGTGTGTGTGTGTGTGTGTGTGTGTGTGTGTGTGTGTGTGTGTACCTTATTGCAGATGCCTGTGGAGGCCAGCAGGATGATCTGAATTTACAAGGGTTGTGAGTTAATTGACACTGGTACTAGAAACAGAATTCTGATCCTGTGCAAGAGCAACAAGTGCACTAACTGCTGAGTAGTCTTACCAGCTATAGGTATCACAGTTACCGCTGTTTATCAGATTTGAGTCCTTATTTCTTCTGAAGGCATTCTTTCATTACTCTTTTTATTACTCTCTATAGTTTTATGGTAACTGAGACAGTTTTCTATCATATATGACTATCATTATTTACACACTAACAGTGCTCACTTTGGAGTTGATCAGATTATTTAATTAGGCACAGTGACGCATATGTATGATCTCAGGACTTCAGATGTAGAGGCATGTGGATCAGGTGTTTGAGACCAACTTGGCCCTGTCTCTAAACCAAACAAAATAAAGCAATACATAGGCTGAAGACATAGTTCTGTTGGCAAAGAGCTTGACTAGGAAGCCTAAAAACCTGTGTTTCATCTACAGTACCACACAAACTGGAATAATGGCACAGGTTTGTCATCCCAGAGCTTGGGAGGTGAGGGCAAGAAGATCAAGGTGTTCAAACTCATTTTTGGCTACATAAATATTTTTAAACTAGTCTGGAAAACGCAAAGGAAATTAATCAAAATATAAAAAAATACCTCTCAGGTTTTTTAATTAAATTATATCAAAAACAAGATACAAACTCAAAATAATACAAAATATGCCCTGCATTTTATTAGCAGGGATTATAAGGAAAGTAAGAAAGATCCCAATCTAAATGTTGCTGCTGCCAGTGACTTGTCTTGTGTCTCAGAGCTCCTTCTGCATCAGCCTCCGAGGCCAACAAGATTTAGGGGATTTTTTTCGTTTCCATCCCCATTGTCTGCATAATGCAGGAAATAAATCCAAAATGAAAACTCCAAATATGTCTCACAGGTGTCCTTGCTGCTCTAACACTGGAGGACATATCATCCCATGTGCAAATATAGAATTCTAGTGAACAAGGACCCTTACTTATTGCTTCTAAATCTCATGTTTCTCCACTTTATGTTTCTGAAATAAAATAGATAGTAAGTATTCTAGAAAGTGAAGCAGGAAGATGCATGTGGAGTCTATGCCTGTGACCCAGAGCGTGGAGGCAAGTCATGGACTTTAAGGACATCCTGGACTATGTAATAATTTATGTGTATATGTGTGTCTCTGTGTGTGTGTGTATACACATATGTATATATTTATAATTATGTCACTCATATTATTACCCCCATTACATACATACATACATATATATAACATATATGTGTGTAGTAGGAGTTGTCACAAATATGATGAGTTGCCACAATACAAAAGCCCCCATATGCTCGTGTGTTTGCTATTTAATCTCAAGTGGAAGACGCCATTTAGGAGACTGTAGAACCTTTTAAAGTCCAGCTTTCATAGTTCTCAGATAGGAGTAGACATTGGGAGTGACAGACAGACCCATTTTTATCACAGGGACTTTACTTCCTGAATACAGTGTGACCAGGTTCTTCACATATTCTTCTCCTGCCTCCATCATTTCTCAGTCATGATGAGCTGTTCTCTCCAAATTGTGTACCAGAACAAGTCTTTTCTTCTTCGGGGTGTTTCTTCGGGACACAGCAATGAAAAAAGTAAGTAGCCACATATACACACCCACAACATAGAGTGAAAACAATAAACCAAGCCTAAACAAACAAAGACTTCAGCCCATCATTTCAATCAAAGCTTGAAAAGTGAGTGCTTAGAAAATATAATCAACTCTTGACCTAGACAAAGAAATGGGATAAATGATTGAGTTTCAAAATCTAACAATGTGTGTGTGTGGCGGGGGGGGGGGGGATAATAGTATTAAGTGGCATACTCAAGTACAAAACTCAGAAATGACAGTAAGTAGATAAGAGATCCTAAGTCTCAAATTCCTTCAAGAGGGTCCTGGAACTATTGAGAATGAGTCGGCTTTAGTTATTCATCTGCATTTAGTTACTGTTTAAAGCACTCTGTGGAAATAAAAGCCTTGTAATCATTTGTGAGAGATGTTGATATCATATGCAATTGTTAACAAATACAAATCGATTGCCTTAGTATTTGAGCATTGGAAATGTACTCAGGGCTTTCAAAGATAAACCTGTGACATTGCCAGAATGAGACCCTTTCTAGATGTGGCACAAAAACATTGGTTTTCTTGGTATCTATTAGTAGACTGCTAGCAGAATACAGGTCCTATCAGCAAAAATAGTTTTTTGATTGACTGGGAATGGAGACTCATTCTCAGATGTTAAAACCTGAAATATTTCTTAGTGCCCAACCTGGTTCATTTCCTGTCAGACAAGGTTTAAATCTTCTAAATTATACTTCTCTGGCCATCTTAAGTATCAGTCCTATTTTCTCACTCAGCCAAAAAAGATTCCCAAAGATGAATGTGATTATATTCATGTCACCTAGATATTCACCCAGTGTGTTAGCTACATATATGATTATATTGAGCTCATATAGATACTCTAGCTGTTAGCTACTTTTCTCATAGCTCTGACAAAATACCTGAAGAAAGGCAGCCTGATTAGGGAAGAACTCATTTTGACTCATCTTTATAGGGTACAATCATATGGTAAAGAAGGCAGCAGAAGCATGAGATAACTGCTCACACTGAATGTACCGTCAAGAAGCAGAGGCAGTTGGATGCTAGTGCTCAGCTTGCTCTGTTTTCATTCAGTTCAGGACTTCAGTCCATGGGATAGTAGTGCTCACATTTAGTATATGTCTTCCTACTTCTATTAATGCAGTCTAGAAAAGCTGTCACTGACATGCTTGGTGGTTGCCTCCCAGGTGACAGCTGCTAGGCAGAACATGTAGAAGAGCAATATTGACAGGGAACCCAGGAGGATATCCTCATCCTCTTATTCTATTTTAGCAGACAAAAGTGATCAAACAAACAAGTCACTTTACTAATACTGCAAAAGGTTTCTGATGACCTTTACTCCACATGTGCACAGCACAAGATGATATAGAGCTAGAAACAGATGGAAACAGATGAGATTACTAAGGTTTAAATTAATGATAATAGAGAAACTAATCAATAAATAATCTGAGGACATTAAGATAATTATGCAGTTTAAAAAGACAATAATGACTTCAGTTCTCACCAGAAGAATCAATATAAACATGTAACTGCAGAGCTCTGAAACAACATATATTGTATTTACACATTTGTCTATATATTTTACATGTATGTAAAATAATAAGGTACAAACATTTATATCTTATTTTTTACTTAAGACAAAATACAAATGTTATATAAAGTCTTTTATCTTCCAGGAGATGGTGGCTCAGGCCTTTATTCCCAGAACTCAGGAGGCAAAAGCAGGCTGATGTCTATGAGTTCAAAGCCAGCCTGATTTATAGACTGAGTTCCAGGACAGAAAGAACTATAGACAGAGAAACCCTGTCTTGAAACACCAAGATAAGAAAAATAAATGTCTTTGATAAAAAAGAAAAAGTGCAGTGGCCAGATTGATAACTCCGTAGTTAGCAGCATTTGCTGTTCTTACATTGAGTCCAAGTTTAGTTCCTGACCTCCACTTTGGACAGCTCATCACCACTTCTAACTCCAGCTCCAGGGGATCTAATGTCTCTGGCTTTTGTGAACACCTGTACTCACAAGTATACACACACACACACACACACACACACACACACACACAGATATAGATGTACACATAATTAAAAATCTGCATTCTATTTCTTGCTTGAAGTTCATTCTGCAATAACTGGTGAGATTTTCATGATTCTGGTGTGACACAGAATATATGGTGAGAAACCACAGTGTGTTAATAATAGTAGTGAATACCTCTCTGTGAAACTCTCTCATGTACATCCACACTCAGATTTACATCATGACTTGTTGGAAGTAAACCAGTGATATTTGATTGACTGTGGCTAGATTACTAGAGGAAAAGACACAGAAAACAAAGTATAGAGATTTCTTGAAAGTCTTATTAAAATGAAGGCTTTATTTAAGGAATTTTTTAGTGTATTTTATTAAACATCTAAACATTAAAGAGGCTACATCTTTAGGCTGATCTGTTTATGAGGCATTATGTTCCCCCAGAGTGCTGTTACTATAATAGTGACAAAAATTATCAACTTATAAACAGAAGCAGTTTATTTTGGCTTACAATTTAGAGGTGGACCCATTCATTTGGGCCACTGGTGGGCTTTCCAAATGACAGTATTTAGATTGTGAGGAGTGTCAAACATCTCACTATAGAGTTATAGAGTTGCCTAAACAAACTTAGGATGTACCTATATTTGATTCAAGTGTATCCCTTCTATGAACCAAATTCTACAGATTACAGTCCATCACTGACAGGTCCCATCAGTTTCCAATAGCATCTCATTGGTAAGAAGATCAGTAATCTACAAGCTTTGAGAAGTAAGCAGGAGACAAGCTGTACAATAGTAGATGGTGGCTTCTTGTTATATCTTCTTCTTATATCACTCTCAAGGTGGAAACAACAATTGCTTATCTTTCTATTGGTATGGTATGTGGTTTACAAGGATGCCTCTCATTGTTCATTGTTATCTGGATAAATAGACATCACAGACTCTACAATTGTTTTCATATAGAAATTTCTATTCCACTGATAACTAATGCTAAACAAAATCTCCATATGAGCTAATTTTAAAAATAAAACTGTATTTTGAAGATGACTGGAGTGCACAGGAACCCCACTGCCAATCAGAATGGAGAAAAGAGACTTTTACTTAACCTTCACGTTGCTTTGTCTTTCTGTCAGTGTAATAAAGAGTAAATGGAAACACTTAATGCCATCTCTCACAGAGCAATGGGGCATCCATTTGCTTATATGAAGATGAATGAGTTAGGTGACCTACCATGAAGACAGACAGAAATAAGAGTCTTACTCAGTCTTTGGCTATTCTTAGAAGCACCAAGTCAGTCTGATGTATATATCAATCTCAATTTAATAGTAAATAGCACTTGCGTTTTTAATCTGTCAGAAGTAAGTAAGTGTGTTCAGGAATGCCAATCAAAATTTCTTTTTTTATTTTTAAAACTATCAAATGAAAGAAAATAATTCACTATTCTCTTCCATCTGCTATACTGCCCAGTTCATCTATAAATTTTAGGGAAGTTTTCTTCTTTTTAGAAAAGAAAGCATTTTCAGAGGGACTGAAGTTTTAATACTTAATTAATTTTTGTTTATTCAGTAGCAACTGAATTGATTTTATTTGCTTAATACTTGAGATATTGAGCAGCTTCCCTGACATTTAAATTAAATATAGTTACAATTTTAGTCTCCATAAATAAACTACTTTTGGAACAAAATCTGGCTTATTAGTTAATATGGTGTATGTGAAAAAAAATATTTACTACCCATTCTTTGGAAAAAAAAAAAAAGAGTTGACCAACTTCTTTCCTGAGGTCAGGAATCACCTTGAAAACACCATGCTGCTTCCTGATTGCCTTCTAGCTCTGCTTTTTTGGAGTCTGCTGTTTCCTGTTTGACTCTTGCTACTTTCTGATTGGCTTTGGAGCAGATATAACCTTTAGCATTCAAGAAGTTACCTAAATACCTTGATTTCAATTTATGTTATATTAATCACATTGGTGGCCAGTTAAATTAAGTATATCATGTGTGGGGCAAAAAAGAACCATCAAACTGTGTGAATTCTATTGTTGGATCTTATTTTTTTAAAAAACTTTTCATTCATTTATTTTTTATTTGCCTTGATGTTTGCCTGGAACTGGAACTACAGGCAGTTGTGAACTGCCATGTGGGTGTTGGGAATTGAACCCCAGTCCTTTGGAAGAGCAGTCTGAGCCATCTCTGCAGCCCTAGAAAATAATAAGTCAACTAATAAGCTATGTTATTACTGTTGTCTTTTGGCAGGTATTCTTCTGATCATAATGTTGTATATCTGTGCTTTGTTTTAAAATAACCTTGACTCTGCCAGGCATGGCAGCACACACTTGTTAGCACAGCACTTGAGACAAAAGGGGATTGCCACCCTGGATTACAGCATGAGACCCTGTCTCAGTAAACACACTAAAGAACTCCCTTCCAAAAATAACAAAAATAAACAATAGGATGGAGAAAAAGCTTGGAACCACATGACTTTCAAGTGTACTCATTTAGTTGTGGCTGCCCTTCATGACATAAAATATACCTCCATCTATCATTTCCAATAGTTGTGTAGTATTCCCATGTTTTTAACCAGTTTCCCATTGCTTCATATTAAGGCTGTTTTTTACTTCTCACTAGCATCAGTAATGCTGAGAAATGAACTTGGATACATGTTTGTTATGCCAAATTAGATCTTTTCCTTGTCCCTCCCTTGTTATCAGAGCTCAAGAAACTGCAGCACCTTTAGAATGGGTGCAGACTGTACCTTCAGACAGCTCCTCTAGGTGTTTCTGGGCCTGCCCTTGCTTCTGCCTTGGCTATCTACCTTTTTTAGAAAAGCTCCATTAGAACAAAACGTAAGAACTGTAGGCTCCTTCACTCTTAATGGCAGCAATTTTAGTCCTTGTTATCTGATCTTTTCTTCCTGAGAAACAGTTGTGCATTTAAACTCAGGGAAGTCTCAGTCACAGTTTCAGACTACTTCAGGGAAATTGCTTTCTTCTCCTCCCAGACCTCACATCCCAGAGAGACAAAGAGACTAGGAGAGAAAGCGCAAAGTGTTGGGAAATAAGCTGTGCTTTTAAAAGAAGAAAAAAAAAAAAAACTGTTGGCTTTTTTCACTTTAAAACCCCTGATATGATACTTATGGGGCCAATGAGATGACTCAGCTGGTAAAGGCCTGACTACTGACTTCAATAACAGGAACCCACAGAGTGGAGGGGAGAACAGCCTCTGTGAGCTGTCATTTAACCTCCACTCTGACCGCCATGTTTACTATGTCCTGGTATGACATGCTCTGGCATATATATATATTTATATATATAAAACAATCTATTTTCTTATAGATTGTTGTTGGGGATTATGCTGGCTTCATAAATTTGTGATTGTAGATTCTTTTCAAATATAAACACCTATAAAGTCTTACCAAAATGACTATCCAAATGTGAGCTAACCAAGAGTGACACTAACAAACATGCCAAGAGAAACAGAGAAAAGCCTGTAAGGCCTCAACCCTACACAAAGAACCACAGGCCACTGAGGAAAGCTGGGGATGGGAGGGGCAGTTTGTCCCATGGAGAAGCACATTGATTGGCTGTTCACTACCAAGAGGCCAGCCATGAAAACTTACATAAAATTAACATGATATATACATACATATATATAAATACATAAATACATGATATATAAATACATATGTATGCAATACCAATTGATGAGTAAAGACGCCATGAACATGAAAGAGAGTGAGGGTATTTGGGAGGACATGGAAGACAGAAAGGGAAGGGAGACATGTTAGAATTACATTCATTTCAAAAGAAGAAACACAAAAAACAAATGCATTTTACCTTGTTTTATATTATAAAAGTATCTCAAAATTGTTAAAAATTTTCAGTTCTTTCACAATATAAAGATGGGGTTTATATTGGCATATATTTTTCAAAATAAAAATTTGAAAGTTTAAAACCAAACCATGGTTTCTTTTTAGTATACACATTTTTCCTGTTAAGTTTTTCTACTTATATGTGTTGAAGAACGAGTTGAATCCTTGTAAAACCAGAAAGAACCTTTCTTATTCCATTATTCCAACATTTTTGACTGCATCACAGGCAGGATCAGCAAGACTGAAAAGCAATTAAACACTTGGCTTTGCCTGCTTGCCTTTGAAAGGATGCTAATTTCCAAACTCCCTGCAGATTGATCCTGAGCACAGATGTACACAGCAGTAAGTGCACACTATGTATGCATGTACCTTATCTTCCAAAGTAGCAGTTGAAAATGGCTCTCAGGCTAATTAGCTCTCAAAAATGATTTAGAAGGGCAGGAATTGGGAGAAGAATAAAAGCCCCAGGCAATATGTTACTAAATTTCAAATAGAAATATGTCTTTGGTAGAACCTTTCAAAAGATTCATAGAAGAGAATGAGAATCAAACATTATTCAGGGGTCAACTATCAATCCATCATCTGTCTTTCAAAGGCTTCACAATTCGGTGAAACTGTGGTGAGGAGTACAGTGTAGTTCATTTGGTAGAGTGTCTTCCAAATTTACACAAAGCTCTGGGTTCAATGCTCAGCATCACATATGCTAGGCATAATACTATATGACAGTAATCTCAGCACTGGGGAGGTAGATGCATGACAATCAGAAGTCCAGGGTCATCTAGAAATACATGAAGAGTGTAAGGACAACTTGAGCTACGTGACACCCTGTCTCCAATAATTAAAAACGAATAAAATAGAGTTGTCTTCCTTTTAAGCACCCAACTCTGGAGTTGTACAGGAGTCTCGGCCACCAGTGTCAAATTCATTTTATTTTTAATTGCAACCTCATAGGTCACATGAAAAAGCACCTGTTGTTCTCATGATTTTTTTATAATGTAATCCCTCACTGATGATTTAGTCACCTCTGTCTATACTCAGCCTCATAGATGTGCTTTAAATTTGGCATTGTGTTTCTTAGTTTGAGTTGAATATTGTCTCATGTAGAGGTTCTGTTGCTGCAACCTATACTATGATCAAAAGGAAAGTTGGAGAGAAAGGGGTATTTTGGATTACACATCTTTTTTTATTATTATTATTAACTATTATTATTGTTGTGGTTGTTCTTTTTGCTAAATCAAAATTGTTCTCATTTTATTTTTGCTTTATTTATTTATTTATTTTGAAAGAAAGTCTCATTTTTTTTATCCATGTATCCCCTTGTTTAAACTCCCTTTCCCTCCTGCCCCTCCCAGTCACTCTCTCTTCTCCCCATCTCCTTATCTTGTCCCCAGCAAGGGAAGGAGGTCCCAAGATCCTAAGGTGGCTTAGTTCAGCATCCACTCTAGGCAATTCCATGTTCCTCAGCCCAACATCAAGACTGGGTCAGGTGTTTCTCTGGAGAGAATAGACTCCACAGTGCTGCTCCAAGGTGTTTCAGATCCCAAGCTGTTGAGGGTTGTGGTTTGCAGCTTGGGTGTGCTTTGCTTTTTTGTTTGTTTGTTTGTTTATTTATTTAAAGTCCACTAATGATTATCTTTCTGGGTTTGAGTTACCTTGCTCAGGAGAATATTCTCCAAGTCCACCCATTTGCCTGCAAATTTTAGGATATCATTTTTTTTTTTTTTTTTTTTTTACTGCTGAGTAGTACTCCATTGTGTAGATGTACCACAGGTTCTTAATCTGTTCTTTGGTTGAGGGACATCTAGGTTGTTTCCAGATTCTTGTTTTACAAATAATGCTGCTATGAACATAGTTGAGCCAATACTTTTGGGGTCAAATGTGCATCTTTAGGGTATATGCCTAAGAGTGTTATTGCTGGGTCCTTGGGGAGCTTGATTCCCAGTTTTCTGAGAAACCACCACACTGCATTCCAGAGTGGCTGAACAAGCTTATACTCCCATCAACAATGGAGGAGTGCTTCTTTATTGTAGTCCATAACTGAAGAAACCTAGAATGAATACTAGATTAGGGAAGGAGCTCACAGGTAGGAGCTGATACAGAGGCCTTGGAGGGGTGTTGCTTACTGGTTTGCCATGGCTTGCTCAGCCTACTTTCTCATAAAAATCAGGAGCAAGAGCCCAGGGATAGGCCCTATCATATCAATCACTAATTAGGCAAATACTCTACAGGCTGATCTAGAGCCCAATCTTGTGGAGTCTACAGTTTGTGCAAACTTAGCATAAATCTAGCCAGCACAAATACATGTAAGAATGTTTCCAGGAGCTAGACTCCTATCTACTTAAAGAATTATTATTGAGCAATATGACAATAACCTACTCTCACAAAATCCTGACGACACATGATTTTCTCTAGATAGCATGGTTTTGTGCTGTTCATTGTTGCTGTTATTTGACATTAGGGCTTTGTAGAATAGATAATTTGAGAAAGTATCTAAGGCTCTTTTTAAAAGAATAATTCTATCTCCAAAGCTAAGCACTGAGCAGATTTAGGGGAATCCTGTTAAAGAGAGAGAGGAGGGATTATACAAGACAGAGAGGTCACGGTCATGACAGGGGAACCCCCAGAGGCTGCTGACCTGAGCCATTTGGAGCTCATTGACCTTGGACCAACACCTAGGGAGCCTACATGGAGTGGACCAAGGCCTTCTGCATGTTTGTTATAGTTGTATAGTTTGGTCTGTTTGTGAAGCTCCTAAAGTGAGATCAGGACCTATCCCTAAGGCTTAGCTGACTTTTGAGAACCTGTTCCCCATGCTGGGTTGCTTTGCCCAAAGTTGATATAGAGGGAGGAGCTTGGTCCTGCCTAACTTGATGTACCATGCTTTGTTGACTCCCATAGGAGGCTTACCCTAAATGAATGGAGTCAGAGGGAGCATGAATGAAGAAGGTAGAAAGGAGGTATGGGGAGGAAAATAGAGGAGAAAAATAAGAGGAAACTATGGTCAGTTTGTAAAATAAATGAAAATTGTAGTTAAGTAAAAGAAGATTGGAGAGATTGCCCAGTGGTTAAGAACACTACCAGAGGTTCCCGAGTTCCATTCCCAGCAACCACATGGTGGATCACAACAGTCTATAATGGGACCTGATGCATAAAGTCAATAGAGTACTCATATGCATTCAAAAACAATTTTTCTCAAGTTTTGAGAGTCTCAGAACAGAGAAAAAATAAAGAAAATATCAGTTAACTGCCATCACTATCATACTACAAAACACTATCTCACATGTACACATCATAAACACAAAGAAATATATTATTGATGTGCATATTTTTAAAATTACTCAGAGGTCTGAGGTTATGGTATGGTCACAAAAGTGTCTGTTATATGAGTATGAGGACATAAATCAGAAAAGTTGGGCATGATGGTACATATCTGTAGTCCTGAGCATGGCAGCATGTGTCTGCAAACTTGAGGCTTGGTTGGTGTGAGTGAGTGGAGCTCAAAGCCTTGTCAATCAGTGAGCTCTGAATTTGGTGAGAAACGCAGGCCTCAAAATCTATTAAGGTGGAAAGAGAAAGACAAAACTACAACATTGTGTGTGTATATGTATTTGTGTGTGTGTGTGTGTTTGGTGTGTGTGTGTATGTATTTGCTGTCTCGGTGTGTGTGTGGTGTTTTATGCATGTGCTTGGTTTGCCAAGGACTTAGGTTCTTTCACCAGCACAGCTAACAAGACAAGTAGTTCTGACATATACTTATTAATTCATTAATGCATTAATACTTATTTATCCATTATTAATTAGGATAACGCATATTGGAATAAATAAATTTAGTTTCATTCTTTTAGATTCATATTTAAAAAACATCTTTAAAAGTAATCTAAACAAATTAGAGGAGATTATCTACACTTAATGACCTGTTTTTTTGTTTTTGCTTTTTATTTTCCCCTTCACCGCATTCTTTGTCCTAACTGAATAGCAAGGAGACAAACAGAACCTTTGTCAGCTTGAGCAATCAAGAACAATGACAGTATATTGGTGACTTTCTCACTCCTGTGACAAAACACCTGGCCAGTATAATGTAAGAAAGGGAGGGGGAGGTGACTTTGGCTCACAGTATGAAGGTGCAGTCCATCATGGCAGGGGAGGCAGAGCCTCACAAGGAAGCAGCTGGCCACATTGGACCTATAGTCTGGAAGAAGAGGGGAACCAACAGCCCTGCTCAGCTTAGCTTAGTTCTGGCCCCAACCCAGGAATAATGACATTCACATTCAAGATACATCTTCCTACCCCAGTTAACTGAACCTGGAAACTCCTTCACAAACATGTGCATCTATGTCCTGTCAATTTGAAAATACTGACCATCACATGCTGCTCCAGTTTCATTTCTTACCAGCTGTCTTTTCACAAACATTTTAGTTTTCTTCCCTCCATTGGATGACATTTAATCATTGAATTATCCCCTGGAAGCACTGCCCTGAGATCCACATGTTCTTTACATAAAATGGTATAAATTTTGCACATAGAGATATATACATTTACAGTTTGAGACTCTCTGAATTACTTGTAATTATTAATGTGCTGAAATGCTGTGCAGGGTGACACTTCTCTGAGTAAGTGGAATTTCACCTGATCTCAGATCAACAGTGTGAGGCCTGGTTAGTACTTGATGAGAGAACATTCTTTGAATTTCTAATTATTAGAGAATATTAACAAAGACAAAATGTCTGTTCATGTTTAGGAAAGTTGTTTTGTTAATGATTCTTTTCCATGCAGAAGAATATGGTGAGTTACAGTGACATAACTTTACATGGACATCACATAGCAAGTTTAATAAAGGTCACACCTCCTTTTGACCCTGGAACAGTTCCATTCCACATACCTCAGAGCTGGTTCTGACAACTGGAAGGTTCCAGCTCCTTCTAATTTCTTTCTGGGTTTGCTTGCAACTCAGATCATTGTAAGCTTGTATTTAAGGGTGATCTGTACTTTGTAATAAGCTATAGGTGTGTTTCCACAGTTCCTGTTTGCTAGCCTTTTTTTTTCCTGCAGAAGATTGTCCTTCACTGAAAAGCATTCACATTCTCATCATTGGAGAACATGGTCCTGGAATGATTTTCACAGGATTATCTGTTACCAGTAAGGCGCTTACTTACTCCATCAGGATAATTTTCAGCCATGATAACATAGAGTCTCATGCCTCACTTTAGTCAGACTTTTACCATCCATAAAATCTAATACAGAAAGTTACATGTAAAGGAAAACTATACTATCCTATCTTTTAATTTTGATAGGAAGATGAATTTATTTTTCTTATCATAAAAACTGACTTCATCTGATGATCCTACCTGTTTCAGAAGCACTATGATGGTCTTTGTGGCTACCAACTTGACTACATCTGGAATGAACTACAATCCACAAATGGAGTACCACCTGTGAGAGATTGTTCTTGGTTTAAAGTGAGTGAATCTACTTCTAATCCTGACCTTTGAGAAAGGAAGACATACACTCATGTTCTGAATCTTGAGGCAGGAAGACATATGTTTAATTTGTGCCATACCTTCTGCTGGAAGTCTATAAAGGGACATGGAGAAAGGAAACTTTTTCTCTTTTCCTGCTTACCCTCTTATTGCTTTCACATCTATTCCTCTGCTGGCATTGAAGCATACTTGAGAATTCTGGCATATACTGAAGACCAACTGTAACATCCAGCCTTGTGGGCTGAGCAACTACTGGATTCATGGATTTTTCCATTCACAGCTAGCCTTTATTGGATTAGCCAGACTGCAGCCTGTAATTCCTATAAATTATATATATGTGTGTGTGTGTGTGTGTGTGTGTACTCATACATATATATGATTTACAAATGGCATATATAAATGGAGAGAAAGGTCATTCTATAAGTTCTGTTACTCTACATAACTTTCACTAATACAAACAAAAACACACATGCACCAGAGATATATTAAATTTTATAATTATTACTTTTATGTTTAAAATTCGAAGTTCTTAATAAATTAGCTTTCCTGACTTGGTCAGGCCAACAGTTCGATTATGTTAGGATTAGTCAGTATATGTACTGACACATACAGTTTTAATATTTTGTTTGTCCTTTATCCTGACTGGCATTCATAAGATAGATAATGATTGTTTTGCTTTCAGTTGAATCCTTGGTTTCTGCATTGGAATTTCAACCAAAAACCTAGGGTTATACTGGCTGCTGTTCAAGCAGCAGTGTCAAAAGGCAGTTTGTTTCCATATGGGTTGGATGAACTGTTGTTTCTAAAGGCAGAAGTATGCTCATGGATAAGAAGGTATCTTCTCTGCAAACTGCTGAAGAAGTAGTGAGAAGCAGTGCATAGCCAGGCACCCTACAGCCTTTGGGTTTTGTTCCTGCGAAGTAAAGCTGGTCTGTCCCTTGCCTGCTACTTTCCTGTGCCTTATTTTTCAGTGTTCTTCTCAGAGATTCCTTCAGCCTGGAGTGTTCAGTGAAACCATGGCACATGTGTTGGATAAGCATAGATTGGAAAACTGTACTTTCTTGATGAAAAGTTAAAGTGTTCAAGGTCCTTTATTCAATTCATCATGTGTGGATGTAGCATGAGATTTGATTCCTGTAACAATGTAAGAAAAGAATTTGGAAAGCAAATAGAACCATATCTAATGAGGATGGGCAAAGAACAGATCAGAGTGAGTGGGGGAAAAATGGCCCTACTCCTAGAGGCTGAGGGCAGTATTAGCCTCTTCTCCTTTGTGTGCCTTTCTTACATCTCCCCAAGGTGGGCACTTTCAGTAAAGAGGCATGTGAGCCAGCAAGAGGATTCAGCAAGTAAAGACACTTGCTGCCAATCATTAACAACTAAATTTAATTTCCAAGACTCACATGGTAGAAGGAAAGAGTCCTGAAAGTTTAAAATTCTCCTCTGAACCTTGACACTGGGGAAATACCATGTGTACAACCTCTCTCCAATGTAAAATAAATAAACGTCATAAAATATTTTTGTAGGTTGCAAAGGGGACAAGGGCATTTTACTCAGAACTCAGCCTGCTATAAGCAAATGCATGAAATGTAATAGTTTAGGGTTTCATAGATGTTTAAATACCTCTAAGGTTGAAAATTTCACCAGAGTGAAGAATGACAGCTATCTGTGCATGCTGCCAGTAATAAGGAGTCTGAAGATGGTATGAGCTGACTCAGAGAGACCTGACTATTATTGTCCAGTTTTCTTTGCATTCTGTTTCTGGGGCTCTGATGAAGCCCATCAGACACTCAAGATTCATTATATTTCATTGGAGGAAGATCTTGTCATTGTCCCACTTGAACCTGCTTTCTGCCTAAAGGATATAAGCAATATTTGGTTTCTAAACAATGGAATCAGTGACATTTCTAGAACCTTATAATTATGTTCCCACTTGTTCATTTGCTATCAAAGCTAAATGCTCATTAAAAAGCAAGAGTCTGACTTTTTGAAAGTTAAATCTTTCCTCCCACATGTGAGTGCCAGGGACACCAAGCAGAAGTAAAACCATCTAGGTAAACAAAGCCAAGATGGGGTTTTCTGGAGCTTAGATCAGTCCCTAACCCTAACCCTGAGAGTCATTTTATTAGTATGATGCTTAATCAATGTCCAACCATGATGACATATGGACAGAAGGTCCTAATGCGATCTAGGAAGGACATGACTTCCTTCCTTGGGACTGTGCATTGACTGTATATGTCAATCGTTTTAGCTCTGAAACTCAGTTTCATTACAGAAATGCCAATTTTCTGTACTACTAATTGGATGTTGGTACTAGGTGAAGTCCAGAAGTTCCTTAACAGAGGTAGAACTTTAATCCACACATCCTTTTTTACAAAATGGGGAAAATATTAGTGAGGAGAACACTTTTGAAATATAATTCTTGATCATGTATTCATCTTATTGGTGGCTCATTAAAAGTCATTTTTTTTTCTTTTTGTTAGTCATATAAGATAATTAAAGAACAGGATTTTGGAGATTATTGACCATTTTCTTGCGAGTGGCTTGAGGAAGGTATACCAAAGAGGCTTATTGCTAATGAGGACTGAAACTCATTGTGTGAGTGAGACTATAAGATAGGATCTAAGGAGTATTGAGTTCATTTGGAACAATCTTAAAAATTTCCTTTTGGAAAGACTAGAAACTGTGCTATTTGCATTTTTCTGCTTATGCTAAGCTAAAAGAGCCAGAAGACTAAAATTAGCTCTCAGTTTTGCACATGGACAAAGTAATGCAAGCCTCTTAATTATATTTCCCAAAGTAATTAGGCATATGCAAAATTAGAGCAGAGACTGGTGTATTAAGTCATCAGAAATTTAATAAAAAATTAAATGGAACATAGGTCATTTTTTTAAAAATTAATATTTATTAATTATTTGTTTGGAGAAGACATGACAAAGTTAGACAACAATTATGGGATTTAGTTTTTCTCTTCTACTGTGTGATTATAGGAATCAAACTCAGGTTGTAAGAAATGGTGGCCAGTGTCTTTACCCATTGAGCCATCTGATAGGCTCCAAACAAAATCTTTACTGATATGTCCACTTTATGATGACTAATACTAAGTAGAGAAAGAAGAATTTAAAATAAAAATGTAGCAAAAAATAAACATATTTGATTACAAACAGGCTGATAGGTACCACACAACTAAAATCACATTTGAATTGTTCTTTTCCTTCTCAGAAATTATGCTAACTTTTTCAATAGTCAGGTTAGCTCATGTGTTAATCCCTGCTCAGATAATCTTTATCCGCATAATTCTTTATGTCTATTACAGTTGGGCTCTGTCTTCATTGCATTTCTGTTGCTGTGAGAAAACACTGACCAAAAGCAGCCTGGAAGAAAAGGGTTTATTTTATCTTTCAAGTTATCTTCACTTACCAAGGGAAGACACAGCAGGAGTTCCAGGAAGAAACCTGGAAGAAGGAAATGAATTGAAGATTTTGGAGGAACATAGAGAATACACCTGTGTAATAAGTATTTGCTTCTGTTGCCTTCTTATTGCTGTGACAAAATGCCTAACTGAAACAGGAGACATTTATATTGACTTATGGTGACAGCAGTACCTTATTGAGACATAGAGGGAAAAAAGGGTAATTTATTATTCAGCCGGCATTCACTTTACCTCACACCACCTTATAAAAAAATAGAAAAGAAAAAAAATATGTTATTTACTTTTTAAGTATATATACATCTATATGTCTGAGTTTTCACAAAGTTCATAAAAGGGCACCGGAACTAAAGCTACAGGCTGATGTAAATTCCTCCACAGGGGTACTGGAAACTGAGCTTGGGTCTTCTAGAAGAATAGTATGTATTCTTACCTAAAATGGCATTTTTCCACCTGCTTCTAGCCCATGGGAATCATTCTCCTCATATTTACAACATGCCCTAATGTACTGAATTAATGCTCTCTAGACACCCTCACAGACAGCAAGAGGCATTATTCATCTCTTTCCTAGTGAATGAATGAAAATACAATAAGATTAAAAATAAAGTTCAATTGTGATAAAATTGTTTGTTAAATGAGCACTGATCATAGGGAAATTGCTTGAACTCTCCATCATGATTTTTTCAGGGGAAATATGTGCCAATGGTTGATTAAAATGACAAATGTAAAATGCTGATTCAAGATATGGCACACAATAGGTTTCCAA
Source organism: Sigmodon hispidus (assembly GCA_004025045.1). NCBI lineage: Eukaryota > Metazoa > Chordata > Mammalia > Rodentia > Cricetidae > Sigmodon > Sigmodon hispidus. The sequence continues at coordinate 52,387 of PVIH01007825.1, forward strand.
CAAATGGCATTCTGCTAGAGAGAATAGGAATGAACACCACTAGATTCTGGGGAGGATCTCAGACAATGTGCTGGAGGTTAGCCGAAATTAAACATAAAGATAGAAATCTGTAAAGTCCTTGTTGGCAAATGAAAAAGCATTATGATACATATGATTGAGAGCCCAAAGAAAAAGACCCACTACTCAAACTGAAGTGTCGTTGAAACAAGGCTTCTTGAAGAAGGGGTATTGCTCACCAGAGCAGAAGAAAAAGCACTGTGCACTGGAAATTCACCTGGATTTTATTTTAAGGCTGGTAGTGGTTGACTCTTTTTCCTATTAGTAGGAGTCTAACATCACAGTCTTTGGGACTGGTTAGGTTTAAAGTATAGGCACAGAGGGAGTGGAGGAAGAAGGAGCCAGCCTCTGTCATCTGAAAATGCAGCTGAGCCTTTGTGTAAACCTAACATCTACTGGGTGAGGAATTAAAACATTTACATAAAAGTCTTACAAGGTTGAGAAAATATTTACATATTCAAATTCCTTGTCATAAACATGTTTTATTGCATTTGACAGAAAACTTTATTGTAGGGTGAACAACTGCCAACAACATGATCAGAAAGAGAATCCTGAGTGATGTGAGCATTCTGAAGATGATCTGTATACAAGTCAGCTCTTGATTTAGACTGAGCATAGAAGGTGCTTTTGCAAGACCACAGTGGGTGGAGAGCAAAAGGCCAATTAACTTACATTTTAGTCCACAATTATTCAGTTGAGATGGGGTTCTATCTTGTCACATGTCATTTGCCTGAGAAATCTCTTTAATCTTTTATGAAACTTGACTCAGATTGAGCCATACTTTTACTTACATGAAATAATAATAATAAAAACAATAATAAGTATATGAAAAGATTATATAAAATAAATTTTAATATACATTATAAGAAGGTTATTAGAAACAAGCATTTGCAAAGGAAGACTGCTGGACTCATGCATGGGTGTGGGTTTCTCTCAGAGAAGCTTTCTTTAGATATAAGTAGGACTATGATTTTTTTTATGTCATTGTCTTCAGAAAGTGGCTAAGGGATTTGAATAAGACCATAGTGTGGTTCCTGAGACATCTGACAGGATTTCAATTGCTGTAACTGTCAGCTGGTGAGAGGTCTCAACACCACTCTGGGGAGTTGGGCTCCCTTCACACCTCTTACATGATCTTCCTCCATTAACATCCTTTTTAACCTAGGATTTTGCTCTACAAAATGGCTATACATAAAAGGCTGAAAATCAGTTTATATTTTGAAAAACTGTCTCAAAAACAGAAAATGTAGCTCATTGGAAATTTGGCAGCCTGAACTTAACAAATGGCAACACTCAAATGATGAGAACACATAAACCATGTGTCAACTGCCTCACACATTTCACTTTTGTTTCTTTCAATGGGGCAGCAGTGTGTTTAGAACTCTGGCTCTGGACTTGGGCAGATGGGAACATAAACTCACACACTCAGAGCATGGACCCAAGAGAGTGTAGAGGCTCTTTCTCTAAGTCTCAATTTCTCTATCTTGAAGGCTATGTTAACACTGTGTTAACAAAGCAAAAACTGCAGCAAAGCTCTTGGTACTATTGTTGGGCAATTTGAGGATCCCTTCTATGGGTTCTTAGTCTTGGAATAAACAGAGTTAACTGAGTCAAGGGCCATTTTGAAGGGTTTGAGAGAAAAACTACAGCATAGGTAAACTGAATGTCTTGGCAGCTACCTGAAAAAAAGAGATGAGAAAAAGGGTGTAAACCATTTCTTTTTAGTTAGTGTCCAAGGAAGCAAGTTCACCAAACAAGCTGCATAGCAGAAGCAAAAGAAGGGCTTCTGAGAAAGTGTGTCAATGTACAGAGGGCTGAGGAAGTTATTATCATAATTATTTACTCTGTAAAACTTTTATATATGAAAATATCATCCTATTCAAACCATTTTCTCTGCACCTCCTCAGTATTTGTCCAGCAATCACACCCTCTTTTATATCTTTATTTAAAGAAAAAAAAAACAAGGATAAATAAACATCAATGAAGAGGTGGTAGAAAGAATTTAAAAGACAGAGGATTAGAAGGGATGCTGTGAAATGCTGTATTGCGAATATGACTTGGCCATTACACTCATGAGCTCACAACAGCTATGACAGTCTGTACAAGGTCAGATTAATCAAGATATATATATCTTCCTAAGAAACATCCATCACTTCCAAGAAGAGGAACAGCTAGGGAGCTGAAAGAAAAAGACCAAGGTGGTATCCCTGGAGGCCAGTGCTCCTTTATAGATATTTACAAAGCACATATCTGCCTCTCCCACATTTGTACATGACTAGCCCTTCTTATACTTACAAGAGGCCCAGTTGAGGAAAGACATCCAATCATTCTCTGGAAACTAGCCTGAACATGCTCTGTATCCTGCATAATGTGCATGACTTACAGGTAGAAAAGGCTGCCTGTCCTTTACTGGCAACTCATTGTTTTAATGTTTTTATTTTATGTTGTTTTTACTTAGTGTGTGTGTGTGTGTGTGTGTGTGTGTGTGTGTGTGTGTGTGTGTGTGTGTGTAGCACAGCCAATGTGTGGGAGTCAGAGGACAACCAGAAGAAGTCAGTTTTCCCATCTGGTCAACCTTGAGAATCAAACTTATGTCATAAGAACTGGTGTCAATACAAAACAAAATGAAATAACCCACAACACAAGTCTCTCCTTAAAGGAAATAAGACAATTTATTCAGGAGCAATTTTAAGTTTAGGTTTCCCCAAATTCTATGTTCTAATATGGAAGCTCTTTAAGAAAGCTCTATGCTATCATTTAATAAAGAAAGTCAAATCAAGATAAGTTTGAAACACATTTGTGGGTACATTGGAGAGGTATTTATGGAAAGATGGGGAGAGGTTTTCTATAGGCCCAATATGCTATCTAATTAGATTCTTAGTTTGAGGGTTGGTAGAAGCTGGTTTCGTTAAAGTTAGTTTCTGTTAACTAACTTAATAGAAAGCATCTGTCTATTAGTCACAAGATGTTAGTTATGACATAGAGGTGTGTTGTAGTATGTTTTTTTTGGCTTGTTTTGGGTCTGGGAGGTTTGTGTCCACAGTTTGTAACTTGACCCGAAGCAGCTGTGGTTTGGACTCTGGTTTGCGCCCCCAGCTTTTGTCTTTTAATTAAAAAATGAAATTATATGTTTATATCTTTTAACACTGTTTGGCCCATATCTTAAGCACATTATTAGCTAGCTCTTTTATCTTAATTCAACCCATTTTTATTCATTTGACCGCCATGTGGCTTCCAGCCCATGGCTAGCCAGTACCTTTATATGTCTGTTTTTCTTGGGGGTCTGACCGAGAGTGCCTTAATTCCACCCTCCTTCCCTACCTGACTGCCTGATTCTCTACCCACTTCTACGGTGGCGTGCATGGGCGCAAATAGTTCTTTATTTACATCATATAGAAAACATTCTACCACAGAGGTGCACAAGAGAATCCAAGGGTTCTAAGTCAGATGGAGACAGGATAATTAGCCTCTGGAATTGCAATATTCTCACCTCTCCATAGCACTGCAGTTCTAACCAGTCAGTTTTTGGCTATATAGCTGCTATCCAGGGAATCTAGTTCACAATGGAATTATCTTGCCCACAGAACCACCTAGGAGAACCTAAACTGATTACTCTTATGTGTTAACTTTGATGTAACTTTTGTTTTTAAGTGTGTCCTATACTGCCACTGAACAGTGTATTGTGCCTGTGTATGTTGTGCTCTTGTAAACATGTATGCATGTGTGTGTTATGTGATATATGTGTGTGATATACATGTATATAGTATGTGTTACATATGTGCATGTATACCTGTGTGTGCATTTGTGTGTTGGCACACATGAATCTGTGTCTGTCCAGGGCAGAGGCAATGTTGAGTGTCTTCCTCTACTGCTCTCCACCTTACTATCTACAATGGTGTCTCTTGCTGATCGGGAGACCTGCAACTAAGTTAGTCTGCTGGCAGCTAGTAGCTTGTTTACCTTTGTCATTGTCTCCCTGATTACAGGCTCCTGACAACATGCCCTGCTTTTTATATGTTTTCTGGGATCTAAACTCAAGTTTTCATGTTGATGCTACAAGCACTCTACCCACTGAACTGTCTCCCAACACACCTAGCACAGTGAGTTCTTCTATAGAGCACAGGAAGCCCTAAGTTAGTGTTAGGTGTCTCTCCTAATATTAACATTCTTATTTCCACTTCACACACAGATTCTAGTCCTCAAGCCTATTCAGTTTCTCATGCTATTTTTTCATATTTTCTTTAATTTTTTTGTCTTTGACACATTTCCTTCCCTATCTCTGAATACCTAATTTTGCCTTTCCTAATAATTCCTGGATGGTCCAGGAATGAATCAATTAACATGCAAAAGGGGCAAAAAAGGAGGAACATGGTACCAGGAGAACAGAATCATGTTCATGTCATACTGTTCTCTCTACATTTTTGTGCATTCTAATTTGTTCAAAATAACACATTTGGAAATTTCTTTTTTTCCTATTAACAAACCTACAAATTTTATTTTTTTTACAGCTGAATAATACTCAATATCATAAATTTACCACATTTACAATAACTTTATATCAGTTGATTGGCATTTATGATGCTTTTCATTATGGCTACTCTCAACATTGTATCAATGGACAAGAATGAACAAGCATCTCTATAAGATGTAAGGTACATGTGGTTTTGATGGATCTATAGTAATCTATTTTCAAGTGTTTGAGGATACTTTACACTATTTCCATAGTGGCTATTCCAGTTTACACTCCTGTCAGCAATAAATAACTGTTCTCCCTTTTCTTGTATATGGTACCAGTTACTGCATTAATCTTAGGCATTTTGAATAAGGTAAGATAGAATCTCAAAGTAGTTATAATTTTTTTCCTTAGAGCTAAGGATATTGAAAATGTCTTTGAGTGGTTCTGACTCAATTATGTTTTACCTTTTTTTTTTCATCATTCAAGTTTATTCAGATAATAGTTGAATTTCATACATAGCTTCACAATGTGAGTCTAACAGATGTCTTATTAGTAAAATTAATGAAAACACATCTTTCATGAAAGGCATATAAAATAATCTAACAGTTTAGAGATTTTTGATAACCTTGAATTTCTTTACGTTACAAAGAAGAAAACAATTTTCCCCAAAGTAAACAGATGTGAAGGTAGTTTATGATTTTCCAAACACTTTCATATACACAAGCTTCAACAAGGAGAATCTAGGGAAATGGCAACATCTGACTCAAGTGAGAAACTACCTGGCAAAGTTGATGGACTTTACTTTACAGGGTGAGCTTAAAGGGAGTGATCTGATGAGTGCTGTTCATTTTGCAGAAACCAGGGCACACAGACACATTGTAAACGATCAAAAGAAAATGGCACTAACCAAGTTCAGTATGTAGCTCTTAGGTAACAATATGTAAACACACATACACTCACTCACTTATCTTGCTAAATACTACTATTCAGATACTACTATTGTAAGTATAATTGTCCTCATAATGGCAGAAATCATAGAATAAGCTTTAAAAAAATATAAATTCCATCATGTAAAAGCAGGTTTTTTTTTTTCACATATAATTTCACTATTTATTTATTAAATACAAATGACCACAACTGGAAACTTCTAGCTAATATAAAATTATCATCTACTATACATGATCTATTCTTTTTTTTTTTCTGGTTCCAAATAGTATCATTGTAAGGAAAGCTGTAGATTCAAGACATTCATTGTAAAAATTTCCCATCTTTCAATGAAATAAGAATGCTTTTGCTTAAGGTCCACTAATGAGTGAGTACATCCTCTGCTTATGATTCTGGGTTTGTGAGACCTCTCTCAGGAGAATATTATCCAAATCCATCCATTTGCTTACAAATTTTAGTATATCATTTTTTCTTACTGCTGCATAGTACTCCATTGTGTAGATGTACCACATTTTATTAATTCATTCTTCAGTTGAGGGGCATCTAGGTTGTTTCCAGGTTCTTGCTTTTACAAATAATACTGCTCTGAACATAGTTGAACATAGTATTTTTGTGCAGGGTGATAGGCTTGAATCTATTTGCATTTTTCTATACACTGCCATTTAGTTATGGCAACACCATTTGTTGAAGATCTTTTTTTTCCAATTAATATTTTTGACTTTGTCAAAATTCAGGTGTTCATAGGTGTGTGGGTTAATGTCGGCATCTTCAATTCAATTCCATTGATTCACCAGTTTGTTTCTATGCTAGTACC
>PVIH01007825.1:58758-96967 GCA_004025045.1 Sigmodon hispidus
TTTTTTTTTTTTTTTTTTTTTTTTTTTTTTTTTTTTTTTTTTTTTTTTTTTTTTTTTTTTTTTTTTTTTTTTTTTTTTTTTTTTTTTTTTTTTTTTTTTTTTTTTTTTTTTTTTTTTTTTTTTTTTTTTTTTTTTTTTTTTTTTTTTTTTTTTTTTTTTTTTTTTTTTTTTTTTTTTTTTTTTTTACTGTAGCTCTATATTATAACTTGAAGTCGGGTATGGTGATGCTGCCTCAGGTTCTTTTGTTGCGCAAAATTAGTTATCCTGCTGTTGACTGGATTCATACAGGATCAGGTGTATAGAACCAACCCCTTCATGTGCTGCAACAGGTCATAGATGGTATAGATAATGGGTAATAGCAGCTCAAAGCCCTTGCTGTGTGCCTGGATTGTTGCCGAGTTAGTGAATCTAGGTTGTTGGAATTACCCTCTGCCCTCTCAGGTGAGGACCTGAGCCAGCTTTCCCAAGTGTGTATGTGGGGAGGGTGGGGAGTTGGCTTCTATATGGAAAATGATTGTTCTCCCATGTTCAGTGGGATCATGTTGTTAATGTTGTAAATAATTGTCCTGCCTATGGGTTTAATAAAAAGCTGACTGGCCAAAGGCAAATAAAAATGTGGGCAGGGCTACCTGGCTAAGAAAACTCTGGGAACATCTCAGAGCAACACAGACACTGCAGAGATTCTAGGAGATGACACAGAGGAAAGAAGTTGAAATGCTGCTCTAAGAAAAGGTACTGAGCTGCATGGATGAATAAGATGGGTTGCATTCAGATGAAGGAGTTCACAAGTTATATGCCTGGGCCCTAGGTTAATAAGCATAAAATTAACATAAGCATCTATGTGTCTCTGTGTGACCGTGAATGTTTCTGTTGAACTACCAGACTGCAGGTCAAACCTCTGGACTAGATGGGAAAGTCTGGTCCAGAAGCATAATGCAACACCCATGCCATACAATGGTAGAGACCTTGGCTGCAGTAGGATCATGGACCCAGACATGGCTCTCAGCAACAAGGCTGGCTGGCTGGATTACCCAAGGATGTGGGTGACAGTGCAAGCCACTCAGATTGACATGGACCTGGCTGCTAGCAGCTCATTCCTCACACCTTCAAATGACCATGGGTGATGGCTCAGAAACCAGGTATTCTCACATCCTTCAGTGGGAACAGGAGCCATGGACATCAACACAAACCACGAGTGTTGCAGGGCCACAGAACCAGACATGGCCCTTAGCAGCAGTTTAGGCCCAGATGTCACCATGGCCCAGGGTGGCAGGCAGGCCACCCATATTAGTCTATATCTTACCACTTCCACCTCTTTAGCTCTGCTCCTCTCTGCAGGACCTGAATCATTCTATCTCGCTTTCTCCCTCCTGATACCCCAACATATATTTGCTCACCATAACGGTTTCCCACTCCCTGTGATTTCTTTTTCTCTCCTAGGGCAAGCAGTCCCAGGTGGACATGTATGTGTCTTTTTCTCATTGGGTAATAATGGACAATGTGCTCTAGTCTTAAGGCAGTGTGTTGGGGTGGCCACAGGAATAAATATGAAAAGGTGTGTGTGTGTGTGAGAACACTATAGTAATAATAGAGTTTAGAAATTATCTTGGGTGTCAGTTCTCCTGAACCTTGTATTATTTGTCTATGGCAGCATCTCTCACTAGATTAGAACCTCAGCAGGTTGAAAAAAAGGGTCTCTGGACCATCAGCATCCAGGGATCTGCCCGTTTCTGCCTCCTCTCACCTTTAGTAGGATTACAGGTATGCCTCATCATGACTGGCTTTTTACACAAGTCCTGGGGATAAACACACTCCTAGAATTTACAAGATAGAACACATTATGAACTGAGCTATCTCCCAAATGACTTTTAGTTGATTTAGGTCAGGACCTCAACTACAATAAATGCAACACTGAACTTGGCTAGTAAGGACGATATGCCTGAACACAGGTCCAACACTTTCCTCTTGGTATGCCCATAGCTGCAGGGTTGTGGTGGAAACATGTGATGATAGGAGAGGCAGAGTAAAGTGGAAATTTTATAAGCTCTTGTTTTCTACTTCAGAGCAAACAAAGGCTGATGTAAGAAATGTATTCCAACAAACCTTGGCTTGAGAATTTGGTATAGGGTTTGGCAGACAGAACTGGTCATTTTCAGAAAAAGAGTCAATCTGCTACTGGATAAAATAGATTTAGTTGAAGCCAGTTTAGTTCATGTATTTTTTCCAATATGGAGATTTATTTAAACTAAACTGGCTTCAGCTTTCCTGGGGTTTATTGTCAGTTGCCAATGTCATCAGACTGAATTTTGAGGTTGCCTACTTCTATTCCTGTGATTAATGGCATTAGAATTTTATGGGCCTATCAAGTTAGTAAAAGGCACATTCAACACTCTACCTACCTATAGCCTGTGACTTCTGTGTTCTGGCTCTGTTCACTTTGCTTTCTTCATTCATTTCTTTCTTCCCGATCACAGGCCAGCAGAGACACTGGCCATTGCTATACTTTCTCTATTGATGATTTTCTCCTCTCAAAGCTTTGTTGTTCTCTGGCCAAATCTCACTCAAGAATAAAGGTCTGATACCAGGTATATATCTCCATGGGTCCAGGCACCTGCCACAGAGCCACATGATTAAGTTCAATCCCTAGGACCAGAATGATGAAGCAATAGGGGTGACTCCTGTCTTTGAAATTCAACACACACCCAAGATACGCCTTTCCATCTCACCTTAAAATAATGAAATATAACTTAAAATGTAAGATCATTCAATCTCTGCTTTTTATGAAATAGAGGTATAATTGCACATGAATCATTATTCCTGTAATTTTTCATCAAAATACAACATTTATGTTTCTTTTAAAAATTTAAACATATTTATGCAGTATAATGTTCTTCTGCATGCTATGAATAGGTGGTGCTCTCATTGGTTGACAATAAAGCTGTGTGGGCCAATGACAAGGGAAGGGAAGGTTAGGAAGTACCATTAAACTGAGGACAGAGATGAAGAATCAAACAGTCTTTGCAGATGCAGGGCAGATGCCGTTCAGTCACTGAAGAAGCAAGACATGTAGAAAATGTAGTAACAAACCATAAACAGCATGGCAAAACATAGATAAGAAATATGGGTTAATTTAAATGTAAGAGAAAGCTAGGAATAAACATGAGTCATCAATCCAGCATTTATAATTAATACAAGGCTCTGGGTGTTAATTTGGGAAGTGACTTCTAGGTGTATTCAGGTGGATGGGACAGAAAGCTGTGCTTCTGTTTACATATTTATTTTTATTTTATGTATATAGGTGTTTTCTCATGCATGTCTAGTGCTCCTGGAGGAAAAAGGAGAATGTTCAATCCTGGAACTTTTGCTAGGAATCAAGCATTTTTCATTTGCACAAACCACAAATCTGTGGTATCTGTGATTCTTTTGAGATCTTGAGATTTTTATCAAAGTAATTCCAACACTGAGACAGGCATTTGTTTTTTCCCCCTCAAAATCTTTCCATTTATCAGAAAAAAATCAGTAAATCTTGTTTTATGATTATATCAGGGATCTACCACATACCCTATGCCATACGTGGTCCTAAAGATGCAGAGATTAAAAACTAATCTTTCCTGGGGTCTACCTTATTTTCCCTCCACAGGTCTGGGAAGACAATAGTATTCTCCATCTCTATTCTTATGCAATGTATACTGGACAGATATTTTCCTCACTTGATTTAGCTAAGTAACTCAAGTAAACAATGACAAAAATTGAATGTGTTTATTATTTTCAGAATTAAATGTGTTTTTTGAAATATCTGGAAGTTATAAATGAGAAAAACTGATTTAAGTTGTCTCTTTCTACAAGTATATTTGGAAAAATTTGATCAAATCTACATCAGCTGGCTAATAATCATGACCTAGTTAGGAGAATATTTGTGAAAACTGATGTAAATTAGAATTGAATATGAAAGACATACTTCTTTACACATCTTATTTACAACAAGACAAGGGCTAGGTATAAACTCACAATTTTGTTTCATGAAGAGGACCCATACAATACTAAAAGACTGGTCCCATCATCCTTCTATCATGCAAGAAGGAGGGACTAGAAAGAAATCACTGGTTGCTGAGACATGGGGTGTCCCAAGTGGTGCAACCATAGATAAGTTGCTTTTGCTCAGGTAAATGACCCTCTTTACTCATTCACATGCTCGTGAGGACACCATTTCAATGAAATGAGCAACAAATAAGTCAAAAAGGCCTGACAATTGGAGGGGATGCTGGAACAATGAACAGGAGTTCAAGTGAGTAAGGAATAAGAGAACAATACTTTCAGTGCGTGTGTGTGTGTGTGCGCGCGCGCGCGTGCGTGCGTGCGCGCGCCGTGCTAAGGAAATTAGAAAGGGCAAAATGTTGGAGAAAAGTAAAAAAGGAACACAATTGCTTGATGCTGGGACATAGTGAGTTTTTTTATAGCTACATATACTGATTTTTGAGACATTTAACACAAAATACACTTGGCTTTTGTGACACTTTCCATCCATAAATTCAGCTGTCATTTGAAAATATTTGAAAATTTATTACAGATCTCACTCACATGTGAAAGCTAAAAAGCTGACATAACAAAAGATGATGGTAGAATTATATTTACCAGAGACTGAGAGGGAGAATCTGTGAAATAATTCTTAGGTACACTGTGAAGATTGGTTTAATAAAAAGCTGGCTAAAGTCATATTTTCTATCCATGTATCCCCTTGTTCAAATTTTCTTGTTCAAACTCCCTTCCTGCTCTTGCCCCTCCCAGTCATGTTAGGACACATAAAAGTAATGCCCAGAATTAGGCAAAATTTTAAAAAAGCTGACTAGCCAGTAGCTAGACAGGAAATATAGCTGGGACAGCCAGACACAGAAGAAGCTAAGAAGAAGGAGGGCAGAGTCAGAGAGAGTCACTAGGTAGAAGGAGAGTGAATAAGACATGTTGGAGATATAAGTGCCATGAGCTTTGGGGCAGCACATAGATTAATAAAAATAAGTTAAGTTGTAAGCACTAGCTAGTAGTAAGTCTAAGCTATCAGCTGTACGTTGTAATAAATAACTAAGTCTCTGTGTAGTAATTTGGGAGCAGACTGGTAGGACGGGAAAATTCTACCTACAAGATGATGAGATGAAAATTTGGTAAGGTGTGTCAAAAAATATTACATTGGGCTAAGAATATAGCTCAGTTAATTACAGCATTTGTGAAGCATACTGGAAGCCCACTGTTCCACCTCCAGTGACTCATATACTAGTAGGGTCATAAACACTTGTACTACTAGTACTTAAGGGGTAGAAGCAGGTGCATTCAAAGTTCAAAGTTATCTTCCGCTGCATAGAGGGTCATAGGCCTTTATAGGATATATGATCTTCCATCTATAAGCACATAAATAAATAAATAAAATTTGCAGGAAGAAAATTGATGTCATTAATTATCTTCTCATCAACCAACATTTAAATCCAGGTACAAAGCTATCCTTTTGATGAATGAAATGCTATTATTAAGTGCATGAGTAGTATTTGAAATAAGTCTCCAAAATATAAGCCAGGGTTAGTAAAGGCAAAAACAATCAAAACTAATGACCTGGGTTCAATCCCAGAGCCCTCACATAGTGAAAGGAGAGAACTGACTCCCCTGACCTTCACACATGTCTTGGCATTGTGTAAACATATAGAAGGTAAATAAATAAAAACATAAATTTAAAGTTTTTGCTATTTTGCTATTTATATTGCCAATAAACTCTGAAAATCAGAGTAAAATAATTTGAAATGCTAATGATATTCTGTATTTCTGATTAAGTCAACCAGATTAATTTTATACTTATTTGCAATTTATAGCAAAATCTGTCTTTATTTTTGCCACTCACACTACTTGATATAGTTGCTAAACATTCATATCAATATTGCAGACAAGACAAAGCACCTGATTAATCCAAATACCTAAACATAGTTTGCCTGATCTTAGCTAATTTATCTTTTATTGACAAAATCAAAAGTGCTTAAGTAATGATCACACAAAATGTTACTTACCATCTTGTAAATGTCAACCATATTGGATAATATTATGTATAAAAGCTTGCTTGATTTAAATTTCCCAGGATAATTAAACTATGTTTTAATAAGTCTTACATATTAAAAATAATCTGATTGTAACAAGACAAGAAAAATTAGCCTCATTTGATAACATCCTCATTTCAATACTTACCGCTATGCTTAGCTCAATGATTATATCAAGTAAATCCTCCAAATTTGCCATAAAATCTAATTGCCTGAGAAATAATATAGCAAAGACTGAACAGCAAAATTATAGAGTATGTATTAAAATTATAGAGTGAGTCAACAGCAAAACAAATGATGCTATTTTGATTTTATATTTTAAAGTTGTAATTTGCAACTACTTATGTCAGCAGCTATGTAAATTTAAGACCGTATCAAAAATCCACAATGTTAAGGAATTCATTCCTTACATCTTTTATATTCCTTAAAGTCACAAAATACAAGGTTGGAAAGAGGGTTCAGTGGCTAAGAGAATGTGGTGCTTTTGCAGAAGACCTGAGTTTAGTTCCCAGCATACACATTAGATGGCTCACATCTGTTTGTAACGACAACTTTAGGGAATATAATGCCCTTTTGTATGGACAACTGCACTTACATGAACATACCCCCCTATACACACATACACACACACACACATACACATACACACATTTAGACAACTAAAACTAAAAACAAATTTTTAAAGTACAAAGACACAAAATGAAATTGTCACATCACTATTACAGATTAATTTATAATAGTCTGAGCTAGAGAGATAACTCAGTCAGGTGGTGTTTCTTATATAGACTGAGAGCCACCAATTTACACAGACTCTGAGTCACACCTGTACTCTCAGTACCATGGGCTACAGATACAGACTGATTCCTATAGCTTACTCAAAAGACACTATGGTTGAACCAGTGAGCAGAGTTCAATAAGAGACACTATCTTTAAAAATGAGATGGAGCATGATCATGAAGACATTTCATCCCACAGGCATACACAAGCAGAGGTGCACATGCCAACAGAAACAACACAAACATACACAATAGCAGGGTAGAATAAGGAATAAAGAAATTCCCTTAATACAATATGTTTCTTGCTATCAGTCAAGTGACATGGTCAATAAGACAAAACAGCAGCCTACAGAATGGGAAAAGATCTTTACTAACCTTACATTTGACAGAGGACTAATGTCTAAACTATGTAGAGAGCTCAAGAAACTAGAAACTAAAAAAAATCAAATAATCCAATTTTAAAAATGAGATTGAGAGCTAAATAGGGAATTCCCAACCGAATTTTAAATGACTAACAGACACTTCAAGAATTGCTCACCATCCTTAGCCATCAGAGAAATGTAAATCAAAACAGCTATGAAATACTATCTTATACAGATCAGAATGGCTAATATAAAAAAAAAAAACAAAAAAACCAAAAAAAAAAAACACACACACACAGATGACAGCCTATGCTGGAGGGAATGTGGAGCAAGGGGAACACTCCTCCACTGCTGGTGGGAATGTAAACTTGTACAGCTAATTTGGGAAGTCAGTATGATGGTTCCTCAGAGAACAGGATCTACCCAGTGATCCAGCAATACTACTATTGGGCCTATACCCCAAAGATACACATTCTTACCCCAATGGCATTAGCTCTACTATGTTTATAGTACCATTAGTTATAGTAGTCAGAACCTAAAAGGAACCTAGATGTCCCTCAACTGAAGAATAGATTTTAAAAATGTGGTACATTTATACAAAGCAGTAATACTTGACAGTAAAAATAATAATAACATCTTGCAATTTGAAGGCAAATGGATGGATCTGGAGAGTATCTTCCTGAGTAAGGAAACACAGACCCAGAGAGATAGATGTGGCAAGTATTCCCTCATAAGTGGATTTTAGACAAAAAGCAAAGAATAACCAGGCTGCAATTTACAAACCCTGAGCAGCAAGGTTTTAGGAGGAATATCCCTGGATCCCCTGGAAAGGGGAAATAGAGAAAAATCTCCTGTGTAAATTGGAATCATATATGAGAGTGAGCAAGGGCAGGTGGCAACAAATCATGAGAGAAGGAAATGGTTCAGTGGGAGGAGCAACAGAGAGAAAGAACCAAGAAATAGATATCTTGTTATGGGGAGTCATTGTGGGGTTAGAGAGAAACCTGGTGCTAAAGAAACACCCAAGAACTCACAAGATGTCCCTGGCTCTCATCCAATAGTGGAATGGGTACCTAAACAGGACTTCCCCTATAATCAAATGAATTACCAGCCTAATTGTCATTATAAATTTTCATCCAGCAATGGATGGAGAAAGAAGCAGAGATCAAAAGCTAAGAACCAGGTCAAGCTCCAGATCTAGCTGAAAAGAGAAAGAGGAAAAAGTATTTGAGCAAAGGAATCAGGATCACAAGGAGGAGACCCAAAGAGATAGATCAGTATCTCCTCAAAAACATCTGAGGAACCTTCATGAAAACGAACTAAACTCTCCAAATGTAGACGACAGTCAAATGGCATGGGCAATTCGTGTAGCTTCTTGCAATAGGACCAGAGTATATTCCTGGTGATTGAACTGACATACTGGAGCTCATTCCTTACAGAGGAACACCTTACTCATCCCTGATACTAGGGGGACAGACTCAGACATACCTCAACTGGATATGACAGACCAAACTGACCCACCTTGAGATTCCTTGCCTTCACTGAGAAATGAATAGGGAGATGTAGTGGAGAAAGGTTGAGGGAAAACTGGGAGGAGAGGTGGGAAGTGGAGCAGTGGTGGATATGGGGCAAAACATTAAAAAATAAAGATAAAAGCCATCTTCTAGTTACATTGCATTTTCTCTTTTTACCATCTATAACATGTAACACACAGTATAGAATTCATTGTTTTCAAAGTGCACCTGTTTAGTGATAAATAAATAAATGAACAAATGAGTAAGGGAGAAACTGAAGTTTGTGATCAATTCCTGACAAGGAAGCAGTTACAGACTTTTAGAAATCTAGTAGTTTGTGGAAGAACACTAATACTAAATATTGAATGTGTAGGTCTGTGCAACAATTATTCATCCCTGTCCCTTGACACAGCCTTGGGATATTTGAATTGTTTTTGCCAGTGGAATAGAGCAGAAGAGATATTTCCACCTATTCAGGAAAAATGTTTAAAACAGCTACACATCTTCACCACCCCATTTGCTTTTCTGTGCTCTGAAATTGGTACTTCCCAACTGCAAATTTTTCTTCATCAGACTAGAATTCAGGTATCATGGAACCTCAGCTGAACTTACAGGTCAGAGGGTAAGATGTTAGACTTTGTTGGTGCTTGCCATTGATGCATAGGGATTGATGGAATATCAAGTAGGATGAGATAATTACCTAGATTCCTGACACTGAAAGCTGCAGTTACCGCTGGTTATGAGTCTTGTGTTATCAGGTTCTTGATCTCTTATTCAAAAATGAAACAGAACAGATTAAAAAATGAGTCTTTGGCAGGACCAATAGAGACCACATGATGAGGGTATTTAAGAGTTACAAATATTATTTGGTATTCTTTTGTTTGTGGGGTTCAATAGAAAGAACAATTTGATTACTAAGGGGTTTAGCTTGAGTGATTGTGTATTTTGATCAGCAGGCTTAGATTATGCCATCATTTGCTAACTTTGTATATCCATCCCATAATGTATCTGATTTTAATCACATGAAAACCCAGTTATGCACAGTAATAGTATAATAAATAGGCGATTTTTTCCCCAAAAAGTTTACATGGATTATGTAGTTTGACTTACACAACATTTGCCCCAAACCAATCTAGGGCCGATCATTCCTTTGCCTGTATTTCCTGGATTGTGTTCCAAGACATATTTGAATAGAAACTAGACCTATCTAAAAGTTTCTTGGAGGAATAACTTACTTCCATTGTATAAAGCAGAAATTCATGCAGCTGTATGTAGATGTGGGAGTGCCCTAGGTTTTCAGGCGCATTGTTTGGAAGGTGTGAACAGTAGAAGCCAAGATGGAATTAAACATTACTAAACAATTTCTTATGCCTACATTTTTCACATTGCTAAAGGAATGAAACTATCAATGTGATAACCCACTGGCATTAAGATTTTGGTAGTCTTCCTGCATACCTACACCCAGGTAGGCTTTTTCCCATTTTACAGGAGAGAGAAAAGGTTCAATTAATAATTGTAGTTACATTTTTCCTAGTTAAATCTTAATTTCCCTTCTCATCTATGAGTTTTCTATTATTTTCAGTTGTGCTGAAGTAAGTGCCTTATCTAGGCAGTGATCCCAGGCTTTCCTTTTTGACATATGTGAGTCTCATGTCCATATGTGACTGTTAGCAGATTTGTAAGTGGCACATACTTGGTCTTTGCCTCAGAGCTCATGATATAGGACTTTAAAATTTGAAGCATAATTTGAATTAGTCTTATAATAAATACCCAGCATCAGATATCTAGAATGAACTTGAAAGATCAGCAAGGCAGAGCAGTAGCCACTAGAAACCTCTTACCTCTACGAATCATCAGACAGAATGGTATGTGTTTATGGGGGAGGGGTCCTGCCTCCAATTGCTTTATATTCCTATCTTCACCTATCTTATGCTGAGATTAAAGACATGTACCACCACAGCTCCCCTGACTTTGTTTCTCTTTTAGACTGTATGAATCTCTTGTAGCCTTGGGTGGCCCTGAATTCCTGATCTTTCTGCTTTCACCTCTCAAATGCTGAGATGAAAACTATCTGCCACCATTGCCTAAAAGACAAGAGGTTTATTTGGTTGACACTTAATGGTCAAGGTCCATTACTAAGGGAAGTCAGGGCAGGAGCCGAGACAGGAGCTGATGGAAACACCATGAAGAACAGGTGATTACTGGATTGCTCCAAGGCTTCAATTAAGATAGCTTTCTTTTAAAGCTCAAGCCTATCAGCCTAGGAGTAGTGCTGAAAACATACATCCATCTTCAGTCAAGACAATGGTCCAAGCCAATATGACCAAACTAGTTCTTTAAAATGAAGTTCCCCATCCCCAGGTGGTTACTTTATGTTAAGATGATAATAATAGCTGACTAATATACTCTGTTAAGCAACTTTTGTCAGGATATTCTAGCACAGAACAAGAAAGTAACTAATACAGAAAGCTGCAAGCATTGATAGGTTGTATTCAGAACACCTGTATCTTTGTCACAGAGTGGCTCAGGTTCTGCTTCTATATCTGACTTTCTCCTGTGGGATACTTCTGACATCATATTTATGAAAATAATATAAAAACTTTTGAAGACAATCTCATCTACACAGGCTGGACTTATGCTCTTCATGCTTTATATAGAGCAGCTTAGAGTGAACTGTTTCTACAGAGTAAAACTTGAAGAAGTCATATATTTGCACATGCATGACTTCCTAATAGAGGAAAATAAAATAAAGGTAAAAATTATTTGAATTTAAATCTTCTAAGTGTCACAATTTTCCAATATTAGATAGGAAAAATGATTCACAGACTGTTCCTACTAAATGAAAAGAGAAAAATTATAAATCAAGTAAAATATAATTTTTAGTGCCATACTTGCTAAAGAAAGTCTCATCTGAAATCTGAGAACAGAATGAAAAATTGCATTAGAGATGGAAAGACATATAATTTAGTATAAAAGTGAAGACAACTGAGGCCTCAGTCTCTCTCTCTCTCTCTCTCTCTCTCTCTCTCTCTCTTTGTCGCTCTCTCTCCCCACATGTGAATGTGGAGGCCAAAAGACATCCCCACAAGTCACTTCAACCCTCTCTTCTTCCTTCATTCTCTCCTTCTTTTCTTTCCTTTTTTCTCTATCCAGAAAAGTTATCCCAGTGACCTGGAGGTCACCAATTAAATTATTCCAGCTGTCCAGTGCACCTGCTTCAGTGATTTACACATCTCTGCCTTCCCAGGGCT
Organism: Sigmodon hispidus; assembly: GCA_004025045.1. Lineage (NCBI taxonomy): Eukaryota > Metazoa > Chordata > Mammalia > Rodentia > Cricetidae > Sigmodon > Sigmodon hispidus. The sequence goes on from PVIH01007825.1 coordinate 70,733, forward strand.
GAGATTACAAGTGTGCACCGGGAGTACACATGAGTGCTCATCATTTCCACTGGCTTAAACCAAAAAACATCTTTGAGCAGGAGTTTGTTAACATGTCAAATAAGAAGAAACAGCAGGCGTTTCAATAACCTCTGTACTCTTCTTTTAACATTTTAATCTTCTTTTTTGAAATTATGATATTATTATGTCATCTGTCCCTTCACTGGCACTTCCAACCCTCTAACCTTCTCACACACCTCTCCCCTGCTTTCATTCAAATCCATATCTTCATTTTTTTTGTTGTTATTGTTTGTAGCCCTATGTCCTAAATATATAAATACATCTTATCAGAACACATATTGGCTTTTTAAATGGAAGTTCTAGAAGCTGAACTCAGGGCTTCAAGCTTGTAAGGTATAACCTCAGCCTGACATCAGAGTCTTGTTGAGCTAAGGTTATGTAGTCCAGTTAAGCAGTATTCTAGCATCATTTTTATGTATCTGTTTAGAACACAGTAGTGGGGAAATCTTATCACTTGCTTCCAAAACTCTACATGTGAAACTCTTGCTCCTCCATTTAATTAGCATTGTTCCATTTGCTTTCTAATAACTCCATTAACCCACAGCTGGGTTTGTCAGCAGCAGATGTCATCTTGAAAACAAGGGCATGTTGTAGGATAACATTGTTCTCATATTTGTTAAGTCTGGTTTTCAAATCTTAGTTACATGATATCATTGGTCTAACTTGAGAGCTTGGAGAACAAAATTATTATATGATAGGGCATATAAACAGGCTACCTAAACAGAGGTTAAAACTTTAATAAGCATTGAGAAAGTGTTATGTACCTATAATTCCAGTAATCAAGATGCAGGAGGATCATGAATTCAAAGTCATCCTGGGATTGGTAGACTCCTGTTACTGAGGAAGGGAGAATCATTTTCTTCTCTTATATAGCCACTGTTTACTTTCCCATGCCCCAGCAAATAACCCCTGAACCAAGCTTAGACAATCAAGTCTAATTAGGTGAGGTGAGTCACAAAAAAACACAGAAAGCAGGAGAAACACTACCTGGGAAGTAGGTGTTCAGTGAGACTGGGGAGGAGCAAAGAGGGGGTGCTCTGATAAATATGACCAACATTTATTTTATAAATGTACAGAACTGTCTAAAATAAATACAAACATAAATTTAAATAGCTGAGTTAGCAAGTCATATTTATGAAAAAGTTCATGATTATTATGAGTGAATAGTGCTTATATCAATTAAAAAAATATATAGGGTCTGATATTGTTGAAATCTAGATAGCAATTCAAGGACTAAGCAGGAGCGCAAATTTCAGGTAAGAGTTGTGATTTTTTGCCAAAATCTGGGCATTGTCAATAAAGGTATCTTTAAATAACAAATTAAATGGTAATCATAATAGAAGGGAAACACCAGCCTTCCTTAATACTTTAAGTTTTTATCTGTATTAATAGTAGTAAGGCCTTAAAAGTTGGCTCCTGGGGCTGGAGAGATGGCTCAGAGGTTAAGAGCACTGACTGTTCTTCCAGAGGACCTGAGTTCAATTCCCAGCAAAACCACATGGTGGCTCACAACCATCTATGATGAGGTCTGGTGCCCTCTTCTGTAAAACTGTATGCATAATAAATAAATAAATCTTTAAAAAAAAAAAAAAAAAAAAAGTTGGCTCCTTACAGGGAACTCACTATAATGCTTCAAGGAAGCCAAGTGAGGAGCCAAAAACATGATACAGTACAAGATTCCACCAAATAATATAATAGTTTAATGGCAATTAATACAGAGATCCACAACTGGACAATGTGTGCACATTGACAGACTTTGGACAACTGTTTTCTAAAATGAATGTCTTCATCAAAGCTCTTCACTCAGAAATTAATGTGAAAAAAAAACAGAGGAAAGAATCTACCACCTATAGGTGATGAATGACTCCAAAAAAAACACATACAAAAGGACTGGTGCTCACAGAGACCGTGGCAACAGGCACAAAACCCATCAAGGGTTAAGCCAGATGGACTCTAGCAATGAAAGAAAGAAGTGGACATAGAGTCTTAGCTTCAACTAAGCAGCTATCTGCAACTGATACCCACTAGCAATGGAAGTATCAATTTTTCCTAGTACAGTATTACTGTGTACATCAACTACACTACAGGGCAAGCCCTATGTCCAGACATTGTTGGTCAAAACAAAGTAAACTCATTTGTATTTTTGTGGACATTTTGCTTTGTTTTGCTTTTTTTGACATTTCTTTTTGTCTTACTGGTCTTTGGGGTGTTCTTTTTTATTTTTGTTTTTCTAGTGAGTTTGTGTGTCAGTGTGTGATTCTTGTATTTTTATTTTTGTTTCTTATTTATTTGTTTGTTTGTTTGTTATTTAAGACAGGGTTTCTCTGTGTAGCTTCAGTTATTCTGGAAATTGCTCTGTAGACCAGGTGGCCTCAATATTACAAAGATCTACCTGGTTCTGCCTTCCAAGTGCTGGGATTAAAAGCATGCACCACCACTGTGGCCTCTGTTTATCTTTTTATTTCTTTTTGAAAATAAGAGAAAGAACATAAAATTGAATTGATAGGGAGATCAGAAGGATTTGGGAGGAGTAGTAGGGGGGAAAAACAATCTATTTCATATACTAGAGTCTTTAAAAAAATGGAGCTAGGTTATGGTTATACATGAATATAATTCAGGTGTTCTGAAAGCAGACTCAGGCAGTTATTTGTCTTCAAGGCCAACCTAGTGTACAGAATAAGTTCCAGGATATCCAAACCTTTATAGACAAAACTTGTCCCCCTGCCCACCCCAAAAAAACAAAAGAAACAAAAGTAAGCAGTAGCAGCAGCAGCAGCAGCAGCAGCAGCAGCAGCAGCAGCAGCAGCAGCAGCAGCAGAAGAAGAAGAAGAAGAAGAAGAAGAAGAAGAAGAAGAAGAAGAAATTATTAAATCTTGTCATTTTATAATATTCAAAATATGGAAACATTAAAAAATAAAGTAAAACAAGAATATGAAATAATTTAGAATTCTTCTTTAAAGGTTGGATATAGGGTCAATAGTTCTGTTATAAATTCTTGTTGATGTTACTTTAAGATGTCTCTGCTGAGATCTTAAGGTATTTAAATTATACTTTTGAAATTTGAAAAGTTAAAAATTAGTACTCTAAGTACTCCAATTCAAGGTTGAAGGATGGTGAAGTGAGTTCTGAGAGTTAAAAGGAGTAAGTCAGTGAAACATCATACAATGGAAGGTTCATCAAAGAGAAATATGTGTGTCTTGTCTCGAGGTTGTGGCTGGCCTTCTGTGGCTCTCCTCTAGTTTATTTTTTTTTCTCTTATAAAATATTCTGAGAAGAAGGAACTTGCATAGAAAGTGAATTGATTTTATTTTAAAATTCAGATTACTATTCATGATTGTATTGAAGGCCTAACAAAAACTGCAAACCTCATCCACAGTCCAGAGCAGAGAGGGATGCATGCATGCTGACTTGTTTGCCTTTGTTCAGCTCCGTTCTCCACCCATATCATTTCAAATTCTTTACATCCTGAATAATAATACTCAAAGTATGCTGAGACTTCCCACACCAATTAATTAAGATCATTGTCATGAACTTGCTCATAGGGTGCCCAATGGAGATCATCCTCGGTTAACACTTCTCAGGTGATTGATTCTATATTATGTCAAGTTGGCAAAGCCAAAGTCAAATAATGGATCTCTCACCTGCTATCTGTTAACATTTGGGCTAGCTGAGATAGATGATATTCAAAAGCATTCAGAGCACTGATGTGTATATGTGCATAGTTAGAGGCTAGAGACTTGGACCATCACAGGGTTTCAATCAATGAAAGAAGCTTGCACCTGAATGGTGCAAAGGAAAGGAAAATAAACAGATGAAGAGTTTTGACCATTTAAGAGGCAGACTCACTGAATAAAGAAATATGAACAACAGAACTGAAGAGGAGACTGTGGTTGTGCTGCTGTCTCTGAGTATATATTACCGCTATCCATTTCACTTGCTTGAGTATAGTCACTTCATCACCATGGGTTATACACATGTGTCTCTCAGGCATGGTTTGAATGCATGTCTTGGTACCTAAAAACTGACAAAACCAAACATACAAGCATGCTTTTGCTCAGTATCTACTTCACACTATTACATTTAGCTATTACTTGTCTTTATTTTAATTTCATCCTTTTTCTTCCATACTGCTTCACTCTTTACTAGTCCCCCTGTAGTGCTGTAAAATGTTTTCTGGGCCCTTTTGGGCCCAGAGTTCAGACCTTGCATGTGGTAGCTTTTGTCCCCCAAAGAAATGAATCAGATACTTATATAAAATTCATACTATTTGGCCTATGTTTCAAGCACATTACTAGCTAGCTCTTTCATCTTAATTCAACCCATTTCTTGTAATCTACTAATCTACCTGCCACATGTCCCAGTCCGTGGTTCACCTGTATTTCTTATATGTCTCTTCTTCTCGGGGGTTGAATGGAGACTCATTATCTCCACCCTCCTTCTACCTGTCTCTCCTCTGATTCTCCACCCATTTCTATGGTGCTCTACATAGGTCAAACCAGTACCTTTATTTTCAGCATACAGAGAAAATTCCACCACACTTTCTTTTTTTTTTTTTTGTCTAATCAAAAAGGAAGGTTTCAATTTCCATATAGCAAAATTACAGCAGAACAGCTCTCAAGCAAGAATTACAGTCACAATAATCCAGTCTATTAGTATTCACAAAATTAAAGAGAATATTTCATTATCTATCTTATCCTTGTGAGTCTAAAGTTTCATATCTAATATACCTATTAAACTAAAAACAAATATACCTAGAATTATTAAACCTTCAACCACATCAAAGACCACAGAAGGATATAATATTACCCAAATAAACAGGAAGTACAAGTAACTTCCAAAATCTAGAAAATGGCAGAGATGACACCAGTCTGCCTGGACAGTCACCCAAAGTTCCTTTGTAATGTTGGGGCACCATCTTCAGTCTTTAAGGCCCAAAGTCTCTGGCATACCTTTCAGTGAAGCAGAAAATCTGACATAGTCCATCAGTCGCTTCTCCTTGTGTCCAGAAGGATAACTGACAATGTTTTCTGCAAAGCAGGAACCTGAAGGACCATCTTGGCTTGTTCTGCCAACATTCAGAAGTCACTTTCCTATGGAATCTGCATGTCCAGTTTATGAGGCATACTATCAAGCAGTCAATACCAGAACAGTTTCTTGTCCAGTGGCTAACTGTTGCCACAAAATAAATTCCACATGAAGTTTCTTCAATGCCTATCATTTTCCTGAAACACATTGGTGCTTCCAGGAGCAGACCTGTCTCACTGTCCAGAAAAGTCTAAGTTCTTAAAATATTTTAAACGCCATATTCTGCATGTCTTTGAAGTGTTTGATGACTACCTATCTAATTGAAATATATCTTTGTATACCTACAAAAACCTAACTAACATGACTATAAGTTTGGTTATCATAGATGACTTTTAATCTGTATTTCTCAATTACACATTATAATTAAAAATGAGTTATGTCAGCATTATACCTTAATCAAGAGTAGAAAAATACATACAGCATAAAAAATTGACCTTAAGTTTATATCAATAAACCAAAATCCACTTATCTTTTCCAATCATTTCTATATCATATCTTCCCCCCTTTTTTTAAAGAATGATTGTGACCATTAACCATTTATAATGAAAACAAATATTAATAAGTAATATTTTGAGAAATTGAACATAGCTTTCTTTCTTTTACTACTTCCTGCTGACAAAGGATATTGGCAATCTCATGGGGTCTTGAGGCTGGATCATCTGAACTGGCATCTTGGATGCTGATCTTCCCATCAGAGAATTTTCAGGTGGCCTCGGCAAATGAAACCACTTTTGCCTGGAATTAATCCACATATTTTGATCTTCTGTGGGAACAAAAACAGAAACTCTTTTCCCAAGCAACTTATTCTTATAAACAGATTTCAAAGTCAAGATATATTTAAAGTATATGTATTTGTTTAACTTAGCAGCCTTAGCAATCAATTGTCTTTCTGCAGTTAGCTCATTAAAAGTTAAAAAATTAAAAGAAAACACAATAACCATAATCCAGACTCTCTGTTTATCTTCCATCTTTACATGGCTTCTTTTTAATCTTTATTTTCTATTTCTCTGTCTTAAAGGGCTTTCTTTACCCCACCCCTCTCTCTCTCTCTGAAGCCTATGTGTATTTTACATACATTGTAACCCGTTTAGAGGTTTTGTGAGTCTAAATCTGTTTTATTGAGAATCCTTAATCATTTTCTACCCAAAGAGCTTTTTCAAATGTCAGTATCATTTTAATTGCTGACTCTACCCCTTTTAGCAGCTTCTCCATATGGTGGAGGAGCCCGCTGCATCTCCCTTGCTGCCAGCAAACAGAGCGGACTCAGGAAATGCTGCTACCAGAAAAACCGTTTTTACATGTTTCCTTTCTGTTCAACATAAACAGAAACCTTAAATCAATCACACATATGCCAAGCCCTCCATGAGACGTTTGGGTTTAAGCTGTGTGCCACAGACACACCATTTTTAAATTCTAGCCTGAACACCACGCTGTCTTTGTACCATAAATCAATTCAGATACACAATTCAGAAAGCCACTTTTGGCTCTGTTTACAGTAATCTAAAATGCTTTTTAAGCTTTTTAAACTTTCTCAGGCTTTATGCGGGTGTTCGCCCCACATTGGATGCCATCTGTTATAAAATGTTTTTCTGGGCCCTTTTGGGCCCGGAGTTCAGACCTTGCCCATGGTGGCTATTGTCCCACAAAGAAATGAATCATATACTTTTATTAACTTTATTCTGTTTGGCCCATGTCTCAAACACATTACTAGCTAGCTCTTTCACCTTATCAACCCATTTCTTTTAATCTACTAATCTACCTGCCACATGGCCCAGTCTGTGGCTCATCTCTCTTTCTTACATGTGTGTCTTCTTCAGGGGTCGGATGGAGACTGACTAACTCCACTCTCCTTCTACTTGTTTGTCCTCTGATTCTCCATCCACTTCTACCATGTTCTACATAGGCCAAACTAGTTCCTTTATTTTCAGCATACAGAGAACTTTCCACCACACTACAGCACAGCCAAGCCCCATTCTTCACAACTACCCAACTGACTCCTGTGTGTGGGTAGTCTCTTTCTAACCTTATTGTCTGTCTGCCTGCAGGGTATAGTGTGTGCTATGTTATGTGACATATGCATGTATGCTTGTATGTGGAGGCCAAATGTGTAGTTCAATCTCCTCTTTACTACTTTCTTAGATGTTGCCTCTCACCAAATGTGTTATTCATTGGTTCATGTTTTAGGATACATGAGTGTGTGAGTGCATGTGTAGTGTGTACATGTGCATGTGAATGACCTGGGCAATATAAAATGTCTACCTCAGCCCCTATTCTTGGTTATTCCTGTTTTTTTTTTTTTTTTTTTTTTTTTTTTTTTTTTTTTTTTTTTTTTTTTTTTGTTTGCTGTTGTTTTTAAGATAGGTTCTGTTTAAACCTGAAACTGGTTGATTCAGTCAAACTAGATAGGATATCCTCCTCAGTGCTGGAATTAAAAGCATAAGCCATCATGCCTGGTCTTTTTATATAAGGATTCTGGAAATCAAACTTGGGTCTTCATGTTGTAAGTCAGCTTTTTTGATCCTAGTCCTAATCTTCTTTGAAAATTCTTAAGGAAAAATTGTAATGTTTATAATGGAAATTATAATTTATAAACCTAGTTATATCCTAGAAAATACTTTAGATATAAAATGCATTCTCACATTGCTTTTTAGACAAACACAACAATGATTTTTTTTAAAAAAACACTTTTATTTATTTATTTATTTATTTATTTGCCTTGGTGTCTGCCTGGAACTGGAACTACAGACAGTTGTTAGCTGCCATGTGGGTGCTGGGAATCGAACCCGGGTCCTCTGGAAGAGCAGACGGTGCTCTTAACCTCTGAGCCGTCTCTCCAGACCCACGACAATGATTTTTAATAACATATCCCTCAACAGTGGTAGGTAAAGATTTGGGAAGGAAGAGTCTTTGGCACAAGGAAGATGCACAGAACTTCTAAAAACTCTGGGCTTGTTGTGAAATAGGTCCCACCAGGAGATTCCCTGCAAGTGCCTACATGAAATCTTTTACAGGCTCTTAAGATACAAAACATCTATGGGGCATGTTTAGGAGAGCTATTCTGTGTGTTGCCCTGCCACTATAATTAGGCATATACTGTTTTTTCATTACAGTAAACATGTTCAGAATATTTTAATTAATTCTTAGGAAGAAAAACATTTACTCTAAGTATTCATTAAAATTTTTGAAAATCAACATTAGTAATTAAAATGCAACTGTACTTTCAGATTAAATTCCCTGTGTTAGTGAATGAAAAGACACCAATAAGAATTCTACTTCAGTGATGACAGCTCCTCTTGGGATGAACAGAAAGACCAAAGACCTAGGTGCTAAGCAGTCAATCTCAGCAGAAGGTGCTGATGCAGAGGAAACAATGATTCTACAGAAAAAAAATTATAGCAAGAAATGAAGAAATGAAGGCAGAGGGAAAGCAAAGGAGAGAAAGGAAGCAACAGTTACTCACCCAAAAAAGAACCAGGGTTTTGCAATGTAGGGAACAACTTAGTTTCATCCATACAGCAGAGTCAGAGGTAACTGAGTGTTTTTACATACAATAAGCATAACAACACACTAAGGAAAACAAGACAAATCCCACACAAGGCTGAGGGGGTGGCTCAGTGAGGAAAAATCTTGCTGTACAAGCAGGAAGACTTCAGTTCAATCCCTCAATACCAAAGAAAATCAGGCAAGCTGCTGTGTACCTGTAACCCCAGTTCTAGTGAGATAGATAGTAGCACTCTTGGGGTTTGATGGGCAGCCAGCCTAGCCAAACCAATGATCTTACGGTGCAGTGAGAGACTATCTCAAAAAATACGGCAGATAACTGACTGAGGAAAGATGTGTTGATGTCAATCTGTGGTTTTCATGTGTGCTTGCAAGAGCAACACACACACACACACACACACACACACACACACACATGCATACAAACAATATCTACAACACAGGCACCACATACAAAACAAAAAAGAAAAATAACCTTAAAATACTAGCACTATTATTAGGCAAAATATAAAAGTCTATTGAATAATAATAAAAACCATGAGTCATAACCATTAATTCTAAGGACCAATAATACAGGAGAAAAGAATGTATTGGGAATTTTTGCTAAATCGGCAGGTGTTCCTATTGTATAATGGTTGGGTTTTACAGAAGAGAAACAAAGATCACTCCATTCTGAGATAGAAATACCAGATTACATATATACGCCAATTTTCTTGTGTGTGTATTTAATGTATGTTTGTGCACTTGGATAGTTACCTGTGCACATGTGTTTATATATTGTTGTACATGTTTGTATGTCAGTTGTTGCCCAGGATACTATAAATCTTGTGTTTTGAGACAAGTCACTTTTTATATGGAACTCACTCATGTGCCTAGTCTGGCCCAAGCATCCCTTTTTCTCTGCTTTCTCAGCACATGGATTATAAGCCTGGCATTCACCATACCCAGATTTCCCCGACATGTTGTGGGGATCAAACTGAGATCCTCATGTATACTAAGAAAACATCTATAGTTGGTATAATAATCACTGGCAACTAATTTAAAATGGTTAATACTTATTAAGGTATTAATAGGGAAACACTGATACAAGAGATTAGACATTTTTATGAAAGCTGGACTGTCATGGTTGAAGCTTAGTGGACAGGAAGACAGACCTGGGCATAAATGCACCTACTCTTAAAATGGCCTGGCCATGCCCCGAATACAGGGGCTTTAGGTCCTAAAAGTCAAGGTCAAGGTGATAGTGCTTTCTCTACACTAGAACACTTAAAAACTGAGCTATCACCCAGGCCAATATGGCAGACTCTAAAATGTATATTTTGGTTGCATTTGAAGTTCAATTAAATCCGGTTTTGGTCAGCTTTTTGCTATATAATTTGAAACAAACAAAAGCACATATTGTGGAATATTTGTATATACTGTGTGAAAATGTATTGCTGTGATTGGTATAATTAAAAGCAAAACAGTTAATAGTCCTTAAGTAGGAATTGTAAGCAGGACTGCTGGGCACAGAGTGAGGGAATAGGAGAAGATAATTGAGGCGCAGAGATACACAAACCAGACATCGATGAAGTAAGACATAGAGAGTGAAAGGAATGTAAAAAGTCATTTTGCAAAATGGTAGGTTAATATAAATGGATTAGTTTAAATTATAATCACTAATTAAGAATACAACTTAAGCTATATGCTGAGTTTTTATAATGAATAATAAGTCTCTATGTCATTATTAGGCTGAAAAGAAAATCTGAGTATAAACACACATTTCCTAGGAACACATACAAATTTTAATAGTATTTTTTACAAGAGTTGCTTCACAAAGCATCCAACTTGAGGCTTCAAATTTTCTATTCAGGCTTCTATGTCTCTTACACAGACACTTCCAGGATGATGATTCAAATTTTGAAAAATAGAAAAATAAGTTTAAAAAATAGCTGTAGTAAATATATAGATAGTTAACCTAAAATGAAAATAATGAGAAAAGATAGGGTGCTGGAGAGATAGTTCAATGGTTAAGAGCATATACTTCACTTGGCAGAGGCACCAGTTCAGTTTCCAGCACGACACTGGGTGACTCACAGCTGCCAGCAACTCCAGATACAGGGGGTAAGATTCCCTCTTATGGGCTTCTCCAGCACTGTACCGCTGTGCACCAACCTGCGCAGGGGCACACACATATTCATATGCTTAAATGTATATGAATATATATACATATTTGCTTATATATTATTACATGTAACTTAAAAATGGAAAAATGACTTAAATTATGTGAAAAATGAAAAAGTAAGCTTAGAAACAAATATGGCAATATATTTGCTGAAAACTGTATGAAAAATTTAAAACTAAAATCTTTAGGAACTTTAGAGTATACTTGACAAGTCTGGAAACAGTATGTTGTAATAAAATTACATTGTTTTATAATGATGCAGCAGTTAATAAATTACTTATTAATCATTGTTATACAATGAAAACCCAAAGATTTACTTCTGAATTAAATAAACTACTATTCTAAAACCCAAGTAAAATGAGCAATGCAGCTATAATAACGCTGAAAGTGAAAAGGCAATGAGGGGTACAGTCTAAGGAGCTGTTAGCTACACTATATAGACTGGATAATTGTAAGATGTGATACTCAGAAAATGAGTGATAATCAAACAAATGGTGTGGAAAAAATGTAGAAACAAAATGGACTATTGTAGAGATTTGTATAAAATGAGATATTTCAACACTTTATAACAAATATAAAGAAAAGAAAATTTTCAGAGTAACTGATGCAAGAATTTTTCTCTTGGGAGACATAATCCATATCCACCCTCCTCACAAGTTCCCAAGATAAACTTATTCTGGGGAACCAGTGAGCTTATGGGTCTAACAAGAGATGAGTTACCAGGAAGAGGATGTGTGAACACCAAAGTAACTCCACTAAAAAGGCTTTTCTCTTCCATTACTTGGAAAACAGAGTCCACTTCAGTTAACCTCCCATAGCCTATATAGTGTAGCACTTCCCCGAACCCTAGACTCTGTGTAGAATTGTATACGATTGGCTGGGAAATGAATTCAAATCTAATATTAGGGTTCAGTGTTCCTCTTTGCCTTTTCCTTTATTTGGTGTGTGTGTGTGTGTGTGTGTGTGTGTGTGTGTGTGTGTGTGTGTGTGTATGTGTGTGTGTATGTGTGTGCATCTATGTTTACACTTGCAGTCATGTTTATGTATGAGTAAATATCACACAAGTTTATGTTAGTGAAAGCAAGAAGATATCAAATCTCTTGGAACTGGATGTACAGTCTTGGAATTAAACTCTGAGTCTCTGCATGAGCTCAAGATTTCTTAACCTTGGAGCCATATCTCCAATTGCATGTTCTCCTTCTATGAGAATGTTGCATGATGGTTTTCCTAGAATCCTGCAAGCTGATAATGATGGTGGATATTCATAGAGGACCTTGTTGTGCAGCAGTCATAGTTTGCAGAGCAGATCATTCTAGAGGGCTTTTATCCTTGTATGTTTCATCTCGCCACACTTCTCCTTTGGTTCCCAAAGTGTTTCTTTTACTCAACAAAGTCTGAGAATAAGACATTGAATAATTTAATTATGTAACTTTTATATATGAATGATACTATTTAAATCAGGTATGGATCTTAGTTCAACAGTTAGTAACACTTACTTCTTTTACAAAGGTCCCAGTTTAGTTCCAAGCACCCATGTTTGGCAGCTCAAAATTTCCTGTGAGTCCGACTCTAGGTAATCAGGTGCCCTTGATTGGCCTCTTCTGGCACTGCATTCATATGCACACATCCACACACAGATATATATGCATATATATAATTAAAAATAAAACTAACCATGGTGTGGTGGCACGTATGTTTAATCCCAACACTCAGAAGGAAGATGCTGTGAATTGAATACAAGATGAGTTCCAAGATAGCCAGGTCTGTTATAGAGAAATCTTGTCTCAAAAAACACAACATAAAAAATAAATAAATGAACACATAAATAAAACCAAATCTTAAAACTGAATCAGTTGTGTTCATACAAAGTCATATTTTAGCTTCATTGTAGCAAGTAGCTTAACAATTTAGTCTCAGCTTCTTTCTTCCATGAATTTATCTTCTTTAGAGAGATTTTCTCTTATTAAGAAGTTGAGTTTACATTTAGAAAAACTGTAGTGATTCTGCCATAGAAAATATTTGCTTTCTTTCACTAATGAAATATTGTGTAATGTTCTCATTTAAAGTGAGACCACAATAATCATTGATTAGGAAGAAATTACAGTCTAGGAACTTTGCCAAATCTTTCCCATAAGCCATCTCTCCAAATTAAGATACTTTTTTCCATGAAAAACAAGAACCTTTCAAAAACACTTTCATTATATTTATTTACTGATTGTGTGGGTATGTGAATATGTGGATATGCACATGTCAGAGACCACATATGAAAGTCAGAGTAAAAATTGGTGAGTCAGTTCTTTGTCTTTACCATGTGAATCCTGGAGATTGAACTCCAACTGTCAGGTTTGATAGCAAAAGATGGTGAGTCATGTCTCTGCTCTTCTCCTTCCACAGTTCAAGGATCATTAAAGAAGAAAGGTCAGAGAGGAGAAGCCAAAGGTGGTGGATGACAGCAAGTAAACACTGTCATATTGCCACAGCAAGGCAGATGCACATAGGATCTCACAGCAGTTTGATAGCATGTATAAGACCAAGTCAGCATGGAAAGGAGACTTAGACATAAAGGAGCTGTTGGAAAAAGTTAGCTGCTGAGAGAATAACAGTATGTTTTCTCTAAATGAGGCCATGGGTAAATTGACTACATTCCACCAGAAGGCCACATAAGAAGAATATTATATAATAAAATAAAGGAAACAAAGTTATGAAAAAATGAAGGACACATGGTTGAATGTAAAGAAAATGGGGTGGTTTATTCTTGGAAGAGTTTGGGGAATGAATACAGTGGAGACCCATCAGGAAATTCTCAGTGAACTAACAATTCTTTTTTTAATCAATCTAAAATAAGTGGAAGGGGTTTCTAGTCAAAGTGACCAAGTGGTTAACAATAAAAACAACTTTTCTGGTTTATTTCCATCAGAGCAATTGTTACTACTGGGAGAGAGCTTGTCCCTTAACCTCTGGGTGCTCAGTGTAGAATATACATGTCAGCACTTACATATGAGCATGAATACAAACACAAGGAAAGTGGTTTAAACAAAAGAATTTGATATCATCTGAGCTCTTCCAAGATCTTTCCCATACTCTGCAAGTGTCTGTACATTTCTTCCTTCATTTCTGCTATTTCATTATTTAGAGAATTTGTGTCTTATTTGGCTCATTTGTTTGATATTATAAACTTACCTTTAATATGACTTGAATCCTTCAATAACTCATGTATTTTCTATTTTCTTACTCAGTGCACTATAATTTTCAAAATATAAGCAGTACGAATATTGGCTATAGCTTCTATGGCAGAGGCTGAAGAGGCTAGATTGAAGGCTGAATGTATTGCTCCAGATATCAGGAATGAGCAGGATCCCACCAAATGGGAAGAGTAGATGGCCTAGAGCCTACAAGCCCTGAGAGCCTTTGGGAGTAAGGAAGGACAATGGAGCCATCTCCGAACTATGCAAAAACTAGGAAATGAACTCTTCCCATAGTACACTGGCAAAAGACATTCCACACCACAGTTTCTGTGACTAGGTCACTGAGAAAGCCAGAGTGCCCAAGATGAAAGGCCAGGTCTAAATAGCATGTAAAAGAGAATACCAGGGTTTTGATGACAAGTCCAGATCTTTCTTTGTTTCTTTCACACATGCACCCTGCCCCAATTCTCTGTACATTTGTGTCTGAGGAAGAAGAATGAAGTGGGGGAAAGAACCAGCATCTGTTTATCCCATGGTTCCCAGAACCTGTCACCATTACTGGACTTCAAGTGCCGTAACAGTCCAGGTCCAGCCCCCATCCTCCACAAGAGAATTTAAAAGACAAATTAACAATGAAAAGCAGGAAAAAGAAAACTTATTCAATATGGACATATTTGGAGAGAAAAAGACATCCAGCTATATCCCTGAGTCTTGGGGTCCTCAAGTGAGCCTAATGTTTAAGTTTAAATAGAGATCTAAGAGTTATTTATGTTCAGCCCAGCAGTACTGGCCAACCTGTGATCTCACCCACTGGAAATGTCATCATTTGGACTTCAGTTCCCCTTTATAAGTTACTTCTGACAAGTTGTTTGAACTATACAAGATCTTTTTCCAATACACAAGTTATTCTTCTTGTATAAACTGACAACATGACTACTCCAAGGTATGATTATGGAGAAGGTTTTTATTGTAGATATAAGGGAGAGTACAGCCAGAAGCCTCTGGAAGAGCCTAGAGCAGGGAAAGAAATTAGTTGTCTGATCATAGCCAACAGACTGGACTTGGCCATAAGAGAAGAGAGATAAGGAAACCAAGAGAGAAAGAAAAAACTTCAAGAGTGTAGGCCAAGAGAAAGGAAGTCAAGAGGGATAATGAAAGAGAGAGAGATAGAGATAGAGAGAGAGAGAGAGAGAGAGAGAGAGAGAGAGAGAGAGAGAATTAAAGCATAAGAAGAATAAGAAGCTGAGGAGTGTGGGAAAGTGTGGGTTCTGACCTTTTTGGGGGTCATATATTAGATATTTACAATATAATCCATACCAGTAGCAAAATTAAAAAAAAAACAATTTATAATTACCGCAAAATGGGGAACTATATTAAAGAGTTACATTAGGAAGGTTGAGAAAGATTGTTCTATGTGTAAGGTAAGTTGTGAGGAAAGGTAGATAATTATGATCCCGGGTAAGCACAGAGTCCAATACATACTTTGATGGGCTAATAGGTACCACAGACAGTCATTTTGCCCTTCTGACATTGATAAGGAAATGGCTCCTTTGGTAGAGGGGAAGGACACTAGAATTTGGAGGAGTGGGGTTTTCTTGTACCTGACGCCTCTTGCTAGTGCCTTTATCTTCTCCCATGAAGAGATTACTTGGGAAATTCTTGTTTTGGGGAGGTCTACTATCTTAACAGTGATAATCAGACTGAGAGCTGCTAAAGCTACATTGGGAAAGAGAACAAAGAAAACAGTGACCTCCAAGTTCATATCCCTGGTTTGTGAAATACGGTTAAGGTTTAATCAGAGGGCCTTAACCATGCATTTTATATACAATTCACTCTCAAAGTATGGTCTCAAATAGTTTAACAAGTTATAAATCTCTTTCTAGGAGGAAAGTCTCCTCTCTGGCTTACATAGCCTCTAGGCCTTCTTTTTGACTAGTATAAAATTCCTGGACAAATTTCTTGGGCCAACTGTTTGAATAGCCTAATTATCCAAGTAAAGACAGAAGGAATGCTAGATTAACTTCCCCACTTCTAGATTCATTGTGGCCCATGGAAAACACTATAAGAATAAATTAGTTATATTTATTCTTTCTTCTCAGAAACTACTGAATGCATTCACTATCTGACAGGAAGGAAAATTTCACATTGAGAAATGTGAAGCCCTTTTATCACCAGCTCCAATTTATCAAAACAAACAGGAACAAAGTTTGTAGCTCATGGGTGCTCAGTGTGATAGTTTGAATATAGTTGGCCCCAATAAGATTATGAAGAGTGGCACTATTGGAATGTGTGACATTGCTGAGTAGGTGTGGTCTTGTGAGAGGAAGTACATCACTGTGCAGGTGGACTTTGATGTTTCCTATGTCTAGTGTGTCAGTTTGCTTTCTGTTGCCTACAGATCAAGATGTAGGACTCTCAGCTAGAACATCATGTCTTCTACATACTACCATATCCTTCAATGTTGATAATACACTAAACCTATTAACTGTAAGCTACACCAAGTAAGTGTTTTTCTTTGTAAAAGTTGCCATGGTTTTGGATTTTCTTTACAGCATTAGAAACCCTATCTAAGACAGTCATTAATAGCTTCCCTGCATTCCATCTTTGTAAAGAAAGTACCAAGTTTTATTTTACATTAAATATCCTCAATACAATTGAAAGAAGCAATTCTAATTTCAGAAAATGTACTGGTTTGGAGTGTGATCCCCAAACACTCAAAGAAAAATGTAATAATGTAATATAATTTTTAGAATCATACTACTAGAAATGATTTCTCAATTCATTTTTCAGTACCATTATCAACAAGGGGATTGTCTCTCTTCTCCCCTTAAACCACCCAGGAATCAACCCTTTGCATTCTCTTGTCAGGGCCTTGAACTCATCAGCATTCTGAGGCTGTTACAATTCATTTAGTCTCTGTTGTCTCAGGTGTCCAGCAGCTGTCAGCTCTGACTGAGCTGTGCAGAAAGACCTACATGATTCAGGTAAATAAAATGTTTCACCACAAAAGAGTCTTGCATAGATAGGTAGGCAACTATAAATGAGAAGTGATTTGCAAAGGCTAAAAGGGTACTTCCTGTCCTGTGCCCCATTTTCTGTAAGCTTGGCAGGTTCATAGGTAGCTGGCATAGCTGAAGGACACCTGTTTGTTAATGAACATGCTTGTGCTTATTTGGTAGTTCTGCTATTTACTATTTTAGAAATCTGTAAATATTTTATGAATGTATGTGTACTTATGTGTGTGACAGAGTGTGATTATAGGTAAGAATGTGTGAATGTGTGAGTGTGAATATATGTGAGGATGTGTGACAATGAGTGTATGTGGAGGTCAGAGTCAGATGTTGTCAGGGATCTTCCTCAGTCACTTCACCCTGAGTTTCTGAGACAGAGTTTTACTCTAAGCCAGCATTTGACCATCTGCCAATACTAGCCAGCTAGTGAGCTCCAGGTACCCTAGAGTCTTAATTTCTGAAGTACTAAGATTACACACACACACACACACACACACACACACACACACACACACACACACTGCTGCACTTACTTACAAAGATAGGATTCTAGAAATTGAATGCAGTTCTTCAACCTTGTGAAGCAAATGCTTTACCTACTGAACCATTTCCCCAACCCCAAAATTTCTTAACTTTTTGAATGTGTACTTCTTCAACTGTATAATAGAAGCAATTTATACTTGTTTCAGATGAGTTATAAAATTCAAACCGAAGACATTCTGAAGATTATGACTCTGAGAAGCACGCTTTTGTGCTAAAGCATAAGTTTTGACAGCATACCCAGACCTTCTTAAGAGAGGGCACGCTTAAATCTTCACCATAGTTTCTGTTAGACACCCCTTTCCTATTAAAATCTTCTGTGTGGAGCGACATGTGGTATCAAAGTTACCCATAGATTTTCAGATGTCACTCAGATTTACAAAACTCTACACAGGGGGAAGCATTTTTTTAGTTGACTGGTAAATCAAGAAGGAAGTCAACAGCTTCATGCAACAATATGTTCTTGGGATCACCATTTGCATTCCCTGGTCAGGGCCTTGAAAAACAACAACATTGTCTCTAACCCTGCCTGGCTGCCTAGAGATAATGCTTGTTATGCAAGCAGGAGGACACAAAGTTTGGTGCCCAGAACTCATAAAGAGCAGCAATGATAACATGAATCCCAAATACCAGTGCCAGGAGAAAAAATGGGAGGATCCTCAGAGCTTGATGGACAGCTAGTCTAGTCAAACTGCTGAGGTCTGGGTTCAATCACAAACAATGAAGTTGATGCTAAGAAGGACAAAATGTTAACTTCTTCTGACATACATGTGCACCTACAGTTGTGTGCATATATAAACATTGATGTATACATGCAAACATAAATTACACTCAAATTATGGACATAAGTCTGGAGAACTCATTATAAATATATATATGCCTACTTGATCATGGTGGATGATTTTTTTTTATATATTCTTAAATTCTGTTTGTCAGTATTTTATTGATTACTTTTGCATCAATGTTCATGAGAGAGATTGGTCCATAATTCTTCTTCTTTGCAGCATCTTTATGTGGTTTGTGTATCAGGATGACTGTAGCATTAAAAAGAGTTTGGCAATGGTTCTTTTGTGGAGCAATTTGAGGAGTATTGGTAATGTTCTTCTTTGACATTCTGGTAGAATTTTGCACTGAAGCCATCTGACCCAGGGCTTTTTGTTGAGGAGGGGTGACTTTTAATAACTTCTTGTATTTCCTTAGGGGATATAGGTCTATTTAGGACATTTATCTGCTCTTGATTTAGTTTTGGTAAGTGGTTCCTGCTCAAAAAAAAAAAAAAAAAAAAAAAAAAAAAAAAAAAAAAAAAAAAAAAAAAAAGAAAACTGTAAAAAAAAATACTGCAACTTTAAAAATAATAATAAAACCAATTAAAATGAAGATAATATTTTAAACAGTGAACACTCAAATAAATATTGCAGAGAATGTTATTTGTAACACTGGATTAGGCAAAAGAGTAAAACAATTTATAAAGGACTAAAGTAAGATTACCATACTGAACCACAATGCCAATAGCAGCTGAGGAAGACAAGTTCTTGCAGTTGCTGTTTTTGAACAAAAATCATTGATTCTCAAGGGGAGGAAAAAAATACAAAAATCAGAACACAGCCTGGTATTTTCTCATGGAAGTGAGCAGACTGGATTTTATATATTGAACAGCACTATGAATCTGGGAAAGAACTGCCACACGATTGCTGCTAACCCTGAAACACATCCCAATGAAGTTACCAAACATCTAACTAAATAATCTTTTCAGCCAGAATTTGGAGCATTCTGGAAAAGATAGAAATTCCCTGACTCCTGAATAAAGCAATGTGTCTCAAAAACTGTATGCCTGGAAGAATAAAAGTAGCAGGTATAGTTTAATTAAACAATCCAAGAAAAGATTTATAACTTCTCATGGTGGCTTTAGTATAAAATGTTAGATCATGTTTTGGTCGGCCACTCAAAAATCTAGATCCTCAACCATACATCCCTGAAGCTTACTCACTGGACAGAGAATTAGAAAGCTACCTAGTAATGGTCTCTTTCATACTTTTTTTCTGGCCATGCTGTGTGATTTCTGATATTTGTATGATATTTTTTCTTAGACTTCTACATCAAGGCTTGATAAGGATTGAAGTCCTTTTGACAAATGATCTTTATTCCTGAAGAATAATTATATGACAGATCTAAACCAAATGCAGATTGTGAAATGAATGTGAATAGCTAGTCCTGTGCATGGACTGAAATAGATGCAAAAATGACTTCAGTGAAAAACTATAAAAATCGTTAAGACACAGACATTATATAAAGGGTATGTGGGAGGAACAAAGAAGTGCTTACAATTACTGATATATTATACACATATTATGCATATATATCAGTAAATGTTATCTATGATACATTCAAGACTTTACTAAACTCTGAATGTTTGCTATGATAAACAAAGACCCAGACTTAAAAATAAGACGACATGAGACTAAAGAACCAAAAGTGAAGCCATTTACTATATAATTTTGGGAAGCTGAGCTTCATCTCAGAGGAGGGTGTGTTGACCAAAGCAGTAAACAATCTCTATAATAGGAATGTGCAGCCCCTCTTTCTAAGCTGTGCTGAGTAGACAGAAAGTAAAATCATATACACCCTCCAAGTCTTGCCTTTGGTCCATTACTTTGTTCTTTAACACAAACTGTGTGTGAGTTTATTTTATATTCTGTTTATTCTAAAGCTTTTTAGGTGCACAACTTCATCACATCTTCAGATTTCTAGAAAAACTCTGTTAGAAATTTCCTATTCCAAACATTCAGGTTGGTTATGGGTGGGGTGGCAGTTACACTAGCAGATGTTTGGGTGTGGGAAGATAACTAAGGCAGCAGGCAGCCCCTATTCATCTATAGTTATACTAGGTTGACTTAAAATATTTTTACTTTAAATGTGAACCATCAAATGTTCTTCTAATAATTTTGTTATAGCATCTGACTATGTCATACATTGAATTTCAGAATTTTTTTCTGTTATGGATGTTATTTGAATTTATTTCCATATATTTATCCTCTTTTGTTTAATAATGCTAGTCCTCTTGTTCTGATATATTTTAAAATTTATGTGTAGTTGTGATTTGCCTGTATATGTTGCACTATTTTCATCCAGGGCGTATAGAAGCCAAAAGATGCCAGCAGATTCTCAGGAGTGAAAGTTTCACTTGCTTTAAATTTTTGATGTGCTTTCCTAGTTTATTTAGTGTCTTCAGAAAGCCTTCTGCACATCATCGTTTCTAATCACTTTAGTTGTTGCAGCTGAAGTGCTTCAGTGTTCTATCACTCGACTCTTCTCAAATCCCCTTTTGCCACAGCACACTCCACATCATTTGCTGTTATTTCAGAGTTCAGCTTCCAAACCCAGGTCCACTGTCCTTAACTGCTGAGTCACTCTTATTATTATTATTAATAAAGAAGTCACATTTTCTTCCTTGCATATCATTATTCAAGGTCCTTTCCCCCTCCCACCACATCAGGTCATTCTCTCTTCTCCACATTTCCCCATTCCCCCCATGGGCAGGTGGTCCCAAGGTCCCACTGTCCCAATATTGCTTAGTTCAGCCTCCACTCCTGGCAAATCCAATTTTCTCCCACCAACATCAAGACTGAGTCAGATGTTCCTCTAGGGGGAGTAGCTCCAAGGTGTTTCAGATCCACAACTGTTCAGGGGTTGTGGTTTGCAACTTGGGCATCTTTTTCTTTTCTTTTTTTTTTTTTTTTTTTTTTTTTGTTTAGAGTCCACTAATGAGTGAGTACACCCCCTGCTTATCTTTCTGGGTTTGTAATACCTCGCTCAGGAGGATATTCTCCTCATCTACTCATTTGCCTGCAAATTTTAGGATATCATTTTTTCTTACTGCTGGGTAGTACTCCATTGTATAGCTGTACCAGAATTTGTGAATCCATTCTTTATTTGAGGGGCATCTAGGTTGTTTCTAGGTTCTTGCTATTACAAATAATGCTGCTATGAACATTGTTGAGCTAATGCCATTGGAGTGTGACTGTACATCTTTAGGGTATACACCCAGAAGTGGTATTGCTGGGTCCATGTGGAGATTTTCTGAGTCATGCTTAACATGCTGCTGCTGGTGCTTTCACACAGGTCTAGTGTCTACATACTGTTTCCATTGAGATTAATTTTTATTTTCAGGGTGTTATTTTATACTTTTTTATTAAATCTCACTGTATATAGTTAGATGTTCAAATATAAATTAAAATAATAACAAAACTAAAAGTATGGGTGTCACTTGTGAAGCAACATTGGAATTTGGCTGACAAAGGGGGGAAAATGAGAGAGAAAAAAATAATATACAAATAAAATGCTACATAATTCCTTTGATAGCACTTAGAAAATGATAACAATGAATGTCTAAGTTTTTTAAACCTCAGTCCCTTGCGTGGTGTAAAATCTATTGGAGTTTAAGTCTCAGGAGCTATATGAGGAAGAGGATGTGTTTCTTCAGGATTCAAGTCAAGACTCAAATAAATGTACTAGACAGAAATAAAAATAATTTACAATATTGGAAATACATAAATTTAAAACAACATAAAATATAATTATGTAAAATGTTGGATATGACATAGAAGAGAAGGCCAAGTATAGGGTTGAGTACATGTAATCCCAGCATTTAGTGGGGGCTGAGACAAGAAGATTGTAAGTGGGAGATGAGGTTGTGCTACACATTGTAGAAGCTGGGATAAGAAATAGCTGCATGAGTTCAGGTATTTGAATATTTAGTGCCCGGTTGTTGGCCTTATTTGGAGGAGATGATGGAATGTAAGGCTAGCTACAGAACATACAACTAGGGGCTTAGATCTGAGTTCTCTCTTGCTTCCTTTGCTTCCTGTGTGCAGTTCACATGTGAGCTCTCCTTCTGCTCTGTCTACCTGCTGCCATTATTGACTCTTCCTCTGGAACAATAAACCAATAAATAAATAAGTGAGCAAACAAGTAAAAAATTTAAAAACCCAGTTTCTTTCTTTTCCTTAAACTATTGTTTCAGTTATATTCATGTTGATTTTGACCATAGTGTTTTATCAAAGCAAAATAAGTGTAAATCAATAGTGAATTCAAGGCCAACTATAACTAGAGGTATTAGGGGAAAATTCTACCTTTAACAACATCAACAGGCATCTATTCTAGTATGCTAATTAAAGAAACAAATACAGTGAAAAGAAGAGAAAAGTGATATATTTAATATGGTCATATTCTGAAGAGCAACAAATAAAGGGTTCTAATTACCCTAGAAGTATGACATGGACTTTAGGTATAACAGAGAAAGAATTGAGGCAGTGGGTAAAAGGTATGAACAATTCAGCACCTAGATCAATGAGTGGGCCTCTGTATTGGCCTAAGATACTCTGTTGTCTCAAAAGATGCCTACTGCTGTTTCAAGTGCACTTTCCCATTTATGAGGGATTGTTTGTCTTTTGAGTCTGCTATTCCAGGAGTCCAAG
Source organism: Sigmodon hispidus (assembly GCA_004025045.1). Taxonomy (NCBI): domain Eukaryota; kingdom Metazoa; phylum Chordata; class Mammalia; order Rodentia; family Cricetidae; genus Sigmodon; species Sigmodon hispidus. The sequence continues at coordinate 93,753 of PVIH01007825.1, forward strand.
GTGACTCAAGAGAAAAGAATAAAGACAATGATTTATCTCTGTGATAATGGTGATGTAGAAAAATAAAGACAGAAGCTGTGAGGCTCTCATCTAACTTTTAGTTATATAAGTAATGAGAAATGTTGTTTAGTGAAAGCTTCTAAGTGTCTATGTACAGCCTGAGATCCACAGTGAGACTCCATCTCAGGAAAAAGGTAGGATAGAGGTTCTTCTCTGCCGTAGAGTACTGGCCACAAGCTGTTGGGTTTGATTCTCAACACTGGGAAGAAGGAGGAGAAGGAGAAGGAGGAGGAAGAGGAGGAGGAGATGAAAGAGCATAATACAGGCAATAAAGGAACTTAGTTTTTAAGTTAACTATTATATATGTGTTTATGTTTATATGTATATATATATATGTGTGTGTGTGTGTGTGTGTGTGTGTGTGTGTGTGTGTGAACCACATTTATGCAGGTGCCTTCAGAAGATCAAACAATGTATCAGAAACCTCTGAATTAAAGTTACAGATAGCTGTGGGCCACCAAACATTGATGCTGGGAACTGAACTCTTGATCCCTGGTAAGACTGCAAATCATAAGTGCTCTAGGGCTAATGGGGATTTGAGATGAGTTAGGAGAATTTCAGTCACAATAATTAAAGTGATTAGAAACAGTGAAGATATGTAGAAGGCTTTCTGAAGGCACTAAAGAAAGAACTAGAAATCAAGTCAAAACCAAAAAAAAAAAAATAAAGAAAACAAAATACAAGGACATTGGAAAGGAGATTTTCTGGCAAACTTTATGAATATTCAGATGAATTAAGTTCTTAAGAAACTCATCAATGTGTTGCTTTCATTTACAATGCTCCTCTCTAGGAAGAGATTCTATTAAGGTTTGTGAAGATGGCAAAATATTTTACTCAAATTGAGTTAAGTAATCAAAAGAAAGGTTAATATCAATTTCTTTTTTATTGATTTTGAAAACCAAAATCAAACTTTATATAAAAAAGTAAAACATTCAGGATAGTTAAAAAAAAACATACAGTAATAAAATTTCTCTTTTCTCTAAAATACATGAAACATAAAAAATAAAATCTGAAGCTCTCCAAGCCAGGTTAGGCTCAGCAACAGATGAAGAAAGCACTGTAGGTCACAGCTAATGCCCACGGATGCACTATGGCCACCACAAATTTCTGCTAAGCAACCCTTCTACAATCAAACCAGGAGATTTTATTTTATTTTATGTTGTGTGTGTGTGTTTTAAATCACTTTATTCACGCATCATCTTTCAATGAAATAAGAATGTTTTTGCTTAAAGTCCACTATTAGTGAGTACATCCCCTGCTTCTACTTCTGGGTTTGTGAGACTTCACTCAAGAGGATATTCTCCAAATCCATCCATTTGCCTGCAAATTATATCATTTTTTTCTTACTGCTGTTTAGTAATCCATTGCATAGATGTACCAGTTTGTTAATCAATTTCTATTGCAATACTGACTTTTTAAAAAAGCATGTTTAACAGATCCATGACTGTTTTTCCCCAATATCCTGTCTTCCCAGTCAGCCCCCAGCTTGCCCCCACACCATTCCCATATGCATTCTTCAGAGGAAGAGGGTAAGGACTATCAGGCAGAGTTAGTGCAGTCTGTCATATGCAGTTGATGTAGAACCAAGCCTCTTCCCCTCCAGTATCAAGGCTGACCAAGGTGTTCCTTGGTAGGAAATGAGCTTTAAGAATCCAATTCATACACTAGGAATAAATTTTGGTGTCACTGATACAGGCCCCATAAACTGCCCACAGCATTCAACTGTCATCCACCTTCAGAGGGCTTAGTTCAGTCCCATGTAGGTTTCCGACCTGTCATTTCAGAGCTAGTAAGCTTCCAATAGTTTGGATAAGTTGTCTCTGCGGATCTTTGTATCTACTTCCATCAGTTGCTGGATGAAGGTTTTATAATGACAGTTAGAGTGGTCATCCATTTGATTATAGAGGTAGGTCAGTTTAGGCACCTCTCCACCATTGCCTGGAGTATTAGCTGGGAATCATCTTTGTAGGTTCTTGGGTTTTGTCCTAGCATCAGTTTTCTCTTGAACTCTACAATAGCTCCCTCTGTCAAGGTATCTCTTCTGTTGTTGTTCTTCTCTGTCCTTCATCTCAACCATCTCATTTTCTCATGTTCTCTTCCAACCTTCCTTTAAGCCTTCCCCACTGGGGGTCCCATTTACTCAGAAGACTGTTTCTATTTTCCCTTCCCAGAGGGTAGAGGGGTGGTAGAGGTCCATGGATATCTGTCTTAGGTTTCTCCTTGTTACCTAGAAGTTTAGGGTTTGTAAACTATAGCCTAGTTATTCTTTGCTTTATGTCTAAAATCTACTTATAAGTGAGGGAATCAATCTACCCAGTGGTCCAGCAATACCACACTTGGGCATTTACCCAAAGGATATACATCCATATCTCAAGGGCATTTGCCAGATCTGGAAACTACAGAGATGCCTCTCAACTGAAGAATGAATTTTAAATATGTGGTACATTTACACAATGAAGTACTACTCAGTAAAAAAAAAAAAAAGACATCCTTTTTTACAGGTAAATAGATGAAACTAGAAAAAAAAAAACCATCCTGAGTGAAGTAATGCAATATCAGCTTTTTATTTTATTTTATTTTTTTTCTTATTTGTTTATCAAGTGGAAGTTTAATAAGATCTTTTGCAAATACTGGATTGAAAATGGTCTGACCTGCAAAGAGATTTGTTATAAGCTTTTAGAATCATTTGTTCTTTCCATTTCAGGGAAATTATAACAAAAGGTTTTATCAAGACTTATCAAATGGATCTTAATTATCACCCTTGCTTCTTTATTTGAAAGCAACTTATTCAAGCAGATACATGCAAAATGAGAAAGAAAATGGAAGTATTGGTAATTGTGTTACACCATCGCCAATCCAACAATTTCTGAAAAAAAATGTTTTTGGCATTTACTTTTAAAACATAGTGTTGACCGGGACCTGTGCTCTCTGCAGCATCTCAGCGCACTCTGGAGCAGGGGCAGCTGAACTCTGCACCTGGCCACACCCACAGCTCCTGCTGCTGCTGAGGGTATCTGCAAGGATCCCTACCGCGACCCCGAACTGAGTGAACTGAGCAAACTAACTGCAGGGGTCTCTGAGGGGCAGATTCGAACCCTGACCAGAGGTGAGGAGGGCTCGGCGGGCCTCAGCGCCTGTATCCTGGCCTGGGAGGG